>JAQFZE010003200.1:0-12993 GCA_034695245.1 Dicyrtomina saundersi | reverse complement strand
CTCGTTTGAGCTTTTCAAAAGTTCATTTTGTGAAAAACGAGCTTTGGCCCAGAAGTTAACTATTGTCGAACAGTGGGGTTTACTATTTGCAATCTGCACAGTCAGTCGATATTCCGTTAGACACTCAGCAAGAAGAGATTTTTATTTTTTAAGAATTGTTTTAATTTCAAAGTTGAAGCTACTCATTTGTAGGTTGTACAAAAGTATTTCACAGTAGAACAATTTCTCCAGGAAAATAGCGACCAATCAAATTGCATAAATTAATTCAATCAATACAAACTAAATTATTGTAGACTTTTTATTTGTGATATTACAATTTTTGGAAATCTGAAAAGTGACATTTGGGCATTTTGTTGATTTAAATAAGTAAACAGGATAATTACTAAGCAATCACTTGCAGACTTAAGTAGAACACTACAGTTCTTGTGATACCTTGTAAAGAATTAAAGGTAATAATTAAGTATTAATTTCCACGATATAGAATTCTAGTTTCCATATTTATTTCGAGCACCATTATCAGTAGGCTTATTTTAAATGAGAGTAACATTAGAACGAAGAATTTCTATGAATTTTTCAAACGACTGCAGGGCAAGTGTACGATTAACCCTCTTGATTTAACTACAACTGGAAATAATACAATTGTTTAAAATTAACAATTTTCTTGTGCAGCTTAACCACGATGGCTTCGTCGTCTTCACCTTTTGCAATTGGGATCGATTTCGGGACTACGTACTGCTGCGTCGCCGTCCTCCGTCACCCCACTCAAAAGCCGGAAGTAATTCCAAGCAACGTGGGAAGAAACACGACTCCCAGTTTTGTCGGTTATGACATTGATACAGATGACGAGGACGAGGAGGGAAACTGCGAAGGAGATGCTGATGTTTTTGCGGGACAAGCAGCCAAAGATCTCGCAACTCAAAATCCAGAAAATACCATCTTCGATATCAAGCGTCTTATTGGGCGTCTTTATTATGACGACAAAATTCAAAAGTAAGTTATTAAATAATAATTAATAGAATTAACTGTGTCGCTCAATTAAATGCAATTATGACCCTGGAATTACATTCGATACTAACCTGTGAATTAATTTAAATTCAAATTATTCTCTGCAGGTACAAAAAACTCTGGCCTTTCAATTTAGTGAACGTGTTCGGACTTGTGGGCGTGAAACTGGGAAAAAGAAAGCTCCTCCCACAAGTGATTGCCAAGCAACTGATTCTCCGTTTGAAGGAAGATGCAGAGAAGTTTTTAGGATGCCCAATTGATTCAGCGGTCGTCACAGTTCCAGTCTACTACAACGAAATGCAAACGGGGCTAACTAGAGAGGCGTGTGAAGAGGCGGGATTTACCTCCGTTCACTTCATTCCCGAGCCAGTGTCTGCAGCCATCGCTTACGGTCTTCGGTCCTCCGTTAAAAGTCACGAGACTAAAACGTGTCTTATTTATGATCTCGGAGGCGGGACGTTTGACGTCACTGTGTTCCGATTGGGCGCCAAGAAACACGTGGAGATCATAACAACCGGTGGAGATGACAGACTCGGAGGGGAGGATTTTAACGACTTGATTATGGAATACTGCATCAGCGAATTCAAGAGAACCAACAACATCGATTTATTTGAAGGAAAAAACTCTGAAGACCCTAAAATTAGCAAAAAAGCCGCGAAGACGCTCCGGAGAATTAGAAAAGACTCAGAGAAGAAGAAGTGTCACCTGTCCACTACTCGCAGGGTCACTGTTTCGCTCGAATGCGTTCACGGGGATACAGAGATGAACATCAAAGTCACTCGGAAAGTATTTGAAAGTTTGATTCACGATCTTCTGGCGAAAAGCATCAAAATTCTGGACGAAACTCTGAAGAAGTGTCGCGTGGAGAAAAGCGGAATCGACGAAGTAATTTTGATCGGAGGCTCCACTCGTATTCCGAAAGTGCAGCAGATGGTCGAGGAATATTTCGAAGGAAGGCGCCTTCTCAGATCAGTTGACGTGGACGAGGCTGTCGCATGCGGCGCCGCCATTCACGCCTACAACATTTTCAAGGACAATGATGCTCCGCTTTCCATTGTCACGCTGAAGGAGCAGGTAATTTATTCATTTTGTTATGATCGCATTGGATCAACCGCCAAAGTATTGAACAAAAGTCCGTAAGAAGGAGCACAAAACACTTTGTTACTTTGATTTTATTGCAGAGTCCAGTAGAGACGAGATCTGTTTCAAAAGTTCATCGTCAAGAAGCTGCTGCTTTAAATGTTCTTCCAAAAAAGGTAACAAATAAAAACTACGCGATAAATAATTAAGTTTTCAATGAACGACGTAATTATTTATGCAGATGCGGTGGTCGAATCAAATCCGTGGATTTCCTTTAAGATCAGGTCATGCAGCGGTGGCTGTTGAAAATCGAGTTTATTCCTTCGGTGGAGAAACCAAAAGTGGTCATCCAACGTTTTCAAGATTCGGTCCTCTTGATGTCTTTGTGTTGAATGTCAACGAGTCCGAAATGAAATGGGCACCGTTATCAGTGGAAAACAAAGAATCAAATCCGAGGCAAAGATATTTTCACTCAGCTGTGGCCTACAAAGAATTTGTTTTCATCTTCGGTGGTCTAGAAAGAAAACCTTTGCTTTTCCTTTTCGATATCTTTTCTAGATCAAACGCAACTTACCGTTTCAACACTCGGACACTGAAGTGGGACGCACCGGAAGTGACTGGAAACATTCCGGATGCTCGCTGTTTTCATTCCGCTGTTGTTGTAAGAAACCAGATGGTCGTGTTTGGGGGATACACCGGTAACATTAAAATGTCGAATGATTTGCATTCTCTGGATCTGGACAAGTTTCATTGGTCAACAATTGGAGCAAAAGTAAATCACATTTTTCAGTAATAAATTTGGTGCAGAATTAAATTTTAACTGTTTATTTGCGTTTTTTTAATTTTGCTCCTTCTTCTTTTCGCTGCATTGCAGGGAACTGCTCCGTCAAGTCGGCAGCGTCATTCCGCGACAGCCCACAACGACAGATTTATGTTTATTTTTGGTGGCCGAGATCATGAAGCAAAGAACGGGTTTAATAACCTTTTTTGTTTCGACGTAATTACGAAGGAATGGACGCGTCCGGAAACAAGTGGCACAACTCCACAGATTCGATACGGTCATTCTGCATGTAAAAACAAATTAAACTTTTAACTGTATTTTGCGTTTAAATGAAACTGATGATTTGTATTCAAATCAAGATACATAATTAATTAGAGTTGAAGTTGAAGACGTTTTTGTTTGTTCTGTCCTCATTCTTTCTTAGTTACGCACAATGGATTTATATTTGTGCTTGGAGGAACTAATAATCGCAATGTTTCCTTGAACGACCTCTACTGCTATTACGATGGTAAGTTCACTTTATCTTTTCCGTTTTCTTTGTATGGTTTTGCTGTCATGCTTTATATGGAACTTTGCTCATGACTTCTGTTGATGTGGTAAAAATTAAATTGGATAAACAGTTTTGAAACATCAAAACAAAAATTAATTTTTGCAAAAATAATTAGAAGATTAATCGTGTTTAGATTTTAGATTCTCTGCTTGTCAAACGTTTAATTGTTATATTTTTTTATTACCTGCCTCAAGTGCGCATGTCACGTGAAGAGAAGTTAATTTAAAAAATGGTTTATAAAAATAGAAACTTGTGAATGGAAAGAAGTGAAACCGAGTGGACAGCCTCCGTCTCCTCGCAGGAATGTTGGCTGCGTTGCTTTAAACGACCGAGTTTTTGTTTTCGGAGGATACGATGGAGACTTTTTAGATGACACTTTGATTCTAGAATTGGGTTAGTTTTGGTTCCCTTTTATTTTGACAAAGTTTTGTTTTTTCCATTAGTTTCCTTATTGTTGTTGTCCAAAACAAGATCAAAATTTGGGGAAAATAATTTTTGTGGTTTTGTGTTAATTTGGATTCAATTTGTACTTGAAATCATTTGCATGTCTTGAATTTTACTGCTTCAGTTTGTAATTTGAACTGTGTGAATTTAGTGTTTGCACATTTCGTAATCAGAGTTGTGCACCTTTTATTTTTGTGCATTTTTTACTCGATTATTGAAAAGTGTTTTTTTTTTGTTTTCAGAATAACCAAAGTTAAAAATATGCATAGATGTGAGATGAAGATAAAGAAGGAGGAGGCAAATTATATCATGTCCACACAAATCGAAAGTTGGTCGTTTAAGAATGACTGTCTCACAAAATAAATCCGAGATGAGCAGGAGCCGAGCCCAAGATTGAAGTCTACTATAATTTAGCACAAGGTCGTAATCAAGGTCGCCATAAAGTGGACGCCAACATGCCCGCCCAATAGGGCGATAATGTTATAATGTTATTGGCTTCTACAAAGCCGTTAATATGAATGCCACTGTAGCAGCGAGCAGGGCCGCCAATGTGGCCTCCCACTTATCGTTAGTTAGGCATTGATTTGGGCAGAATGATTCCATAAATAAAATGTTCCACTCTCTAACTGCATTTATTTCTTAATAACTTAATTAACCCACGAAATTGAATTTCTACTACTTTTCTCAAATTTCCAAAACATGATGCTTTTGTGAACTCAATTTAGTCGTATTTAGATTTAGAAACGTTCCTTGCTAAATGTGATACAAAAAAAAATACAAAAAATTACAAATAAAAACAAAAATAGAAGCTTTATTTCTTCAGTGGCGATGATGTATGTACTGCATTATTTAAATGCTTATAAGTCAAAGTAAAACTCATTAAATGGGTCTTAAAGATCTAACGTAAGTTTCTTAGGAAACATTAAATACGTGTGTATACAAATTTGGAGCAACACCCCCTCCAAGAAGGGTATATCGTCAGCGAAGCATCAAGTTTGATTATCTCCATTCTGCCCTAAAAGCAATTCTGATCATCTCAAATTTTCAAGAAATACGGCTAATGCGATATTTTGATGATTAGTTAAGAATTTGATAATTTGAAACTGAGTACGTTTAGGATCATATATAAAAGACGTAATCAAAATATATACCATTTATAGTCCCTTTGAACCTCATGTCATCAGCTTACCCGTTGCGTAAATGGATTTTTTAGCATGTAATATCGACTTAGGCGGTTTGGCCATACCCATGACCATGACGTCATTCATGGGCAACCCTTCGAATGTTTTAACCTTAAACTACATGTTAAACTTCAAGGTGTAGACGTCCCATTTTCATTTTCCTATTGAATATTGTAGACATCTTACTTGCACTACAGTGCATTGGTGTAGATATCATATTATGCAATTTTATGCTTTAGGTATTTTATTTTGCACTTTATTTGTGTATATATCACTTTGGCAATATAATGACGTAGATATCACATTTTCCACTTTGGAAGTGTAGATAGTCCGTTTTGAACGTGAATAATATGTAGATGCTACATTTTGCACCCTAATGGAATAGCTGTAACTTTAAGCAAGTTAAGTGCAAATTCATTGAATTAATTCCCATTTACTGCTAACGAAACCGAGAAAATTACTTTGATGTATTCTGTTCAATGCCTTGCATGTTGCTTGCATTATAGTTAACTACACAGTATCATGAACTAGCCTCTGGGTCTTTTACCACACGCACTGTGTATCAACATTAAGTTATAAATACGAATCTGTCAAAAAGGAACATGTGCCTATCTCACTTGGTGAAGATACGTACTTTTGCACTGGTTTTCACTTGATCTGCTGCAACTAGCGATAAGAGGTGGATTACGAATGAAGCAGAAGAAGTGACAGCAGAAAAAAATGGCTATAATTATACTTACAAAGGAGGAGGAAAGAGTCTCGAAAATGATGTTGCCTGCGTGGAATCTAATTCAATGATGAGCCTTACAGCGAAGTCTGAGTCATCGTTCCTACCTATCTACATAATTTAGCAACCTTTGACAATTCTTAACCGAATTAGACATGCGATATGTCATTTTAAAGCTCTTTTAAAATAAAAAATATGAAATTCTTTTAAAATTGAAAATTATTTAATTTACTATTTCTTTTAATCATAATTAACTTTAAATGTCCAATTTTAAATTGAAGCTTTCATAATTCGCGCGCCAATCGCAATACATATTGTTCTTCTCCTCATTCTCGTCATTTTGATACATCACTTCTTTATATTTGAAGAGAGTAACCGGTCGAAATTTGACATTTTAGGTTTGGCGGGAAATTCGAATTTTCAATATCCCCTTATTTCTACATGTCTACATAATTTATGTCATTTTTGCATTTCTCAATGACATTTGACATGCAATATATGATTTTGAAGCTCTTAAAAACAAAAAAATTATTTAAATTGCAATTTATTACATTTAATTTTTTTAATTATAATTAAATTTTAAATAGCGATTTTTTAATACTGATTTTAGCATTAAAGAGTAATACCCCATATAACTGTTACGGCTACCAAAAAACAAGGGCTTTAGCCCTTGTTTTTTTTGTATTCATTTTTTACCCCATACTCTCAGTTCCGTCATGCTCCATCCACACTATGATAGGTATACGATTATAGTCAATTGAGGTTGGTTTGTCAATTGACCGTAATCTATTATCAATAACCCTCATAGGCAGTGTGTTTGGGTTTCGCGCTTTTGAGTGTAAACTCAATGACTATCATAGGTGCCTATGATCATAGTCTGGATGGAGCATCACACACTTGTAGAATTTGCGTAACTACATTCACAATTAGTAAACTTGGCTTTTAGTCAGCTGCTTCTCTTGTCGGAAAATTCAACAGTTTCAATCTCTTTATTTGAGTAGAATCAGAACCAGAAAGACCATTCAATTTTTTTTAGTGCAATTTCTAGATTTCAATTCAAGTTTAGTTAACGTAGCACGTTTTGGCTCAATACAATTTTTAAACCTGAAAAGTTGTGGATAACTGTTCTCAGTCACACGCAGTCATTATTTTTTTTTATTATGTTTAACTATACGATTTGCAA
Organism: Dicyrtomina saundersi; assembly: GCA_034695245.1. Classification (NCBI taxonomy): domain Eukaryota; kingdom Metazoa; phylum Arthropoda; class Collembola; order Symphypleona; family Dicyrtomidae; genus Dicyrtomina; species Dicyrtomina saundersi. The sequence continues at coordinate 6,042 of JAQFZE010003200.1, read as the reverse complement.
GGTTATGATTTAATTTCTCTAAAAACGAAGGCACAGTAGTCCTTAATGGTACCCACATAAATCACATATATATAAAGAAAATTTTAAAACGTGAAAGGACCGTTGGCATGAAGTCCTTGTTGTGACAATTTATTGTGAACTAATTTCTTTTAGCAGTGAAAAATGGCGGAATCATACGAAAGGCAGAAAGCAGCGACTGACTGGACTGACTTTGATATAGCAAAGAAAGCAGTTTACGAATTCAAAAAGTCTTTTCTCCTTCCTGGCAAAGAAGCATTTATCAAGTTAGACGGGAGCAATGGCAACAAATACGTTGACGCCTTTGGAAATATCATTGGAGGTGCTGTCGGACTCGTTGTTCCTGGCACCGCAAAACCAATAGCTGAAGGGGTAACAAAGCCATTTGAAAATGGCGATAAACCAGAAAACCAGAAATTACGAAAAGCAACTTTCATGAGTATTTTAGATTCCTACTCAAAATATTCAGAAGACCAGTTTCGCAGGTTATTCATTGAACGAGGCGGCTTCGTCTTCCTTGCCTATGAAACGTCCCTCAAGAAAATTAATTGCAAAGTTGGCAAAAGTGTCAACAGACTGGGAAACAAACGACGGGCAATGCAAAACTTGGGGAAATACGCAGGTGCAATCTGCTTGGAAACCATCATCGATTCTGAATCAGCTGAGCTGGACAAACTACTCGAAACTTTGAGAACGCCAAGTAACACGGACGCCATTCGCTCTTGGTATCGCAAAGCGAAGGTGAAAGTGGTAAAAGCCAAGATTTAATTTTTCGTCCCTGCATCAGAATCCAATGCAAATGAAGCTCCAGGAACTAAAACCGAGAAGTCAAGTGAATTAAAGAAGAAGCACGTGACCGCAGCTTAGGTTTTTCTCAACAAGTTCCTAGACACAGAACTATGCGAAGATGAAAACGAAGCGTTCCAAAAAAGATTTCTGGTGTCTCAATATTGAAGAGTCTGCAGTAGTTAAATGGACATCCGCTGCCATTTTCACGATTCCCAAATTATTTCACGCTCTCACACTCACACTCGTGGCCCTAACTCAAGATGTGCAAGTCAATTTGAAAGAAATTCAGAAGAAACTTAATTGCTTAGCGAATAAAAGAAAAGTGGGCCTCACATTAATTTCAAGTTTGTTTCTAGCGGCAACTTAATTTTTATATTGATGAATAAGATGTGATGATTTGATGTGGGAAGAAATTAAATTGAAAAACAGTTTTGAAGCATCAAAAATAGTTTTTTTAATTTTCGCAAAAATAGGTTGAAAGTTAAGTCGTGTGTAGATACTCAACTTGCTAAACGTTTACATTCTCTATTTTCTAATTAACTTTCTGAAAAGTGCCGTTATCACGGGATGAAAAGTTAATTTTAAAAAAATGATTTACTTGAAACAGAAACTTGTGAATGGAAAGAAGTGAAACCGAGTGGACAGCCCCCGTCTCCTCGCTCCAATTGTGGTTGCGTTGCTCTGAGTGACCGAGTTTTTGTTTTCGGAGGATGGGATGGAAAGGATTTAGACGGAACGTTTTATCTAGAAAGTGGTAATTTGTTTCAGTTTAGTTTGACCATTTTTTTGTTTTTCCACTACTTTAATGTTTGTTTTTGAAAAACGCGATCAAAATGTGGTGAGACTATCTTTTTTGCTTTCGTTATAATTTGGATTCAGTTTTTGCTTGAATTCATTTTATGCATTTTTTGCGACTTTTACCTCGATTACAAAAACACTGTTTTTTTCGTTTCCAGAATAACAGAAATTGAACGTCTGAAATGAAAACAAAAGCAAAGGAATTTCGACTAGATCGGTGTTAAACATCCATTTTTGCACAAAACAAATCCGAGGTGGGCATGAGTTGAACCCAGGGCCAATTGAGTGCTAAAGCTCTGTCCCGTTTTTACCACTGAGCCACTGGGGTTCTTGAACAAGGCTCGGCATATGCATAACTACATTCGTGTTTGTAAAAAATTAATAATTATCTGAAAGTTAGTGTGAATCTAGTGATTAAAAACACATTTTTAGAACATAGACATTTTAGATACATTTATTTAACCGGACACAGCTTAAAAAAATCATTTAATGTTGAATACAATATTTTCCCAACTACTGTTCAAGTTACCTCTACAGTACGTCAATCGCATCAATTATGGACAAATGTTTGCAACACAAATAAAACTACGGCTTCAATAACATAAATGCTGATTTGGAAATAATAAAACATCATGTGTTGCAAATCTCGGCAAAATTCAAGAACGACTTTATAAAACCCATAGAATGTTGGGCGACTCAGATAGGATTTATCCGCTTTACTGTTCATGTTGTGGGAATATTGGACTGTGGGATCTCGCTTCATCAACTTCTGGAATCGCTTCCAATAAAATTTGAATTGGTTTTCTTCAAAAGCAAATGCAACGACCGTTTTCAGCTGAGCATTTAGTTGAAGGGCAGTAGCCTCCAGCTGTGTTAAACAAATGTGAGTCCTCCTTCGAGATATTTGTAGGAAAAGCCACCAATTTTCGACATCTTGTGGAGAATGATTTGCGCTCCACTCCTTGAAAAATTTACACTCAAAAAAAGTTTTATAGCATTCCAGGTTAATCCAATAAAAGTCGAAAAGCATGTCAAGGTCAAGATCATCATTAGTTATCAAGAGTATACAATATACATGCTTTATCAAGAGCATATCTTTCTGAATGTCTGGTTCACACGTCTCAAGAATAAAGATGATAGAATAGCAGCGGGTTTTATTTGTTTTAAATATTTGCGAATAGTTTTGACGTTGCCCCGATTCTGGTTCTGACAAACTGCTGTGCGTGGTCAATGCAATTGGCGCAGAGTGCTGCGCATGATTGATGACGACTCCAAGTGTGAAGAATTGAATGACACAGTCCTTTATCTCGTCGCTTTCAATCATATTTTGTATTTCCAGAAACGTTTTCGGCTTTGCAAGATTCAAGAAGATGGACTGCGTATAAAAGTTCGTCGATGCAAGGAGGAAGAAACAGGACCAAAAATAAAAGTTACACATTGTGATAATCTCAAAAATATTCTAGCAAAATAATAATAGAGCGAAACTGTCGACTCAAAACAAGCTTGTGAGTCTAAGAAAGCAACTTTTTCCCACCTTCAGAAATGAACACACGTTTGTAGTTTTTAATAATTTAATGCCTAGTTTCCCTATGGGCGGTTGTTAATGGGAGTCATGAATTTGCATCAATCACACTAAAAGAATTTTTATACATTACTGTACAGGATAGTTTCGATTTTGTGTTGTGAATTGAAGTACCTCAGTGATTGGATTTATTTTCTATGGGCGTTAAATGTTCTCTGGATCTTTTACAGATAATCGAAATTTAGTAATAGATGGGACACAGCTCAATAAAAATTTAATACCATTTAATGTGCAGGTACAAAACACTTTGAAAATCGTTTGTCAACAAAGTTGCTGCTTCAAAATATTGAAACCAAGTGTAGTGTGCTGGGTGTTGGTCACTCAAACTGACTCAAAGTGGTCAAATTCAGTTAGAGCAAAAGTATCGCATTAGTTACATCTCTACTCAGGAAGTAAAATTGCCAATCTCTATTTTTATTCAAATTTGGATTTCAAAAATGGGGCACTGTGAGAATGGCTCTCACGTGCTCATCTTTTTAAATTGCTAATCATTGCCAAATGTAATTTAACATTAAACTGTTCAGGTATTTACATTCATCAGATCATTATTGTTATCTGGTTGTCTATACATTTGGCTGAAGTTTATGTTGCTCGGGGACGATGTCAGCTGGAATGTCTAGGGGGAATATGTCGTAATATGGAAATCTTAGAGAGAAGCAAGAATAAAATAATCCAGCTGACTGCTGAGTGCTGACGCTGAGTGCTTTGTCCTGAGTCCTGAATCTGAATAGGACAAAGCAGCCACTGCACTGCACCACGCGTTCCTGTTCCTTTATACTTGGTAATATTTTCTTTGGCCAACGAATTCTAAGGCTTCCTTGAAAGCCCGCCAAGTTTAAATTCGAAAAAACGAGACGAGGGACAAGCCGGACAAGGCCAAGGCAATGGAAAATAAAATTGGTTCTAATTGTAAGACTTGCCTACTTAATCACGGTTTAACACAAGTGCCGGAAACAACCATTTAGGAAAGTTGGCTTCACTAGTCAGATTTACAGTCAGCGGACATACTATTAATTAACACCCTTGGGAGGTAGATTTATATCTCTGAAAATAGTTAATCTAGACCCTGTAGGGGTATATTTACTCCTCTGGGATGTATATATATACCCCTCGACAAACAAATCAGCGCACCAATCAGGGAACTGATTCACCGAACTAACTTTTTACGAAAATCGAGTTACAAAATCATCATCTTTCAGGTGTAGATGTAACTTTTAAATCGTAGATGAAATAATTTTGGACTTTCCGGGGGGTTAATTAATAGTATGTCCGCTGACTGATTTAGGAATCTAATAGAGACATTTATTCACTAATATCTGACACCTTAATTCATAGTTCCAGTGGACTTCATCCCTCGGTATTCTCAGTCCTCCAAATCAACAACAACAACAGCCGCTACCCGCCACCAACAACCTCATCCTCATCCTCCTCATCAATATATAGTGCCGTACTATCCTTAATTGTAATTGTAATTGTAGTTTTTGTTACCATTACATTGTAATGGTAGAATATTACGGCATTATAATCATCAGCATTGCACAAGCTTCGTCATACACTCAACACTCAAAAACACATTTAGGATCTTCCACGGATCCGGAAGCTTATACTCTTCCACTTGGAATAAGGTCAAATGCTTTTATGCAGGGCAATTGCTTTTAAAAATTTTAATGACTAATTAATAATATTATCGTTTACTTAATTATTTAGTTTGGATTATTCAAAATAGGGAGCTGAACACACTCTAACCACTAACTAATTACTGCTCGGATATGGATGTTTATACGGACATGTGGGCGGACTTAAACTGTGGCTTCTGTCCTCTGTATTCTACGGTGTCATCATGCTAAAGGAAGCAAAACGTCCCCAGACATAAATCTAAAAAATCTAAAAGTCGAAAGAATCCATTTCTTCGATTCATCAATAAGATATTTGGTAAAAGAACTGGCGCCTCGGGGATCGATGCTGTGGAAGTTGTAGCTATTGGACCGACAGAAACTATTCATAACCATATAATTCCACTGCAGACTCCAGCAGTTGAGACAGGATCTTGTTCAACAGTTGATACTGAGTCAGCTGATGCTCCAAATGCTCTTCCAAAACTGGTAAATAAAATAGAATTGCATTATGAAGTAATTTTATTTCTAATGAACAATGAATTATTGTTGCAGATTCGATGGTCGAATGAAATCGGTGGATTTCATCCAAGATCTAGTCATGCAGCTGTGGCTGTTGGAAATACAATTTATTCCTTCGGTGGCTTTAACTTTGCTCATTCAACATATTCACGTGAAGGTCCTCTGGACGTGTGTACATTAAATTATAACGAATTCGAAATGGAATGGAAAAATTTATCAATTGAAGGCGATGGATGTGGCCCAAATCAAAGGCTTGGTCACTCAGCTGTGGTCTACAAGGAATTTGTTCTCATCTTCGGTGGTTGGGATAATGTGGAAAATAACTATTCCAACTCCACTCATCGTTTTAACACCAAAACGTTGGAATGGGACAGACCAAAAGTGAGTGGAAATATTCCAGAGGCTCGATCTCGTCACGCAGCTGTTGTCAGTGGAAAGAATATGCTCATTTTTGGGGGAGATAACATGAATATTGCATTGGCGAATGATTTACATTTCTTGGACCTGGATACTTTTCAATGGTCAATAATGGAAACAAAAGTAAAGCTTATTGAAACAAAAAAAACATTTGATACAAAACTGCAGCTGTTAAATAACTATATTTATTTATTTTGAAGATAATTTTGTGTTTTGATCTCTTTTAATGTGTTACAGGGGATTTCACCATCACTTCGTTATTCTCACTCAGTGTCAGTTTTCGAAGACATCATGTATGTTTTT
>JAQFZE010003199.1:0-12994 GCA_034695245.1 Dicyrtomina saundersi | reverse complement strand
TACCATTACTATTACATGCACATTCCACCTCAAAAAGGAATAATGTCAACTCTCATTGAATTAAAAGTTACCAATAAATATAGTATAGTATTATTTAAGTTTTTAAAATTTGGACGGGGACCGTCCTCTACTGAGGGCTACTGTCGCCAATTATTACAAAATGACTAGTTTTTCAAGTGTACATATACAAGTTTAGTTTTTAAGTATACATCATCATATATTCTATATAATCAACTATATATACAGATATTTTAATACAAATATGGAGTTTAGTACATGAGATTGCTGATGCTCAAGAGGAACTAAATATTTAACCTATAAGAGTAAAATTCCAGAAGTGAAATGCAAGAAGTAACCTTCTTAAGAGCCTTCAGTAGAGAATTCGAGAAACCCGTTGTCACAAAATGTCACGCTCTATATTACAGCCTGCCTGCAATCCAAGATGGGAAAAAATATCTAGGTAACTACATGCCTGACTGTAATATATTAAATTTTCACTTTCTCACGTTTTAAAATGCCCAAGTCCTTGGAAGTCTGTCCTGAGCTGTAATTTTATTTATAAATTTTACTATGTCACTACTTACTACTGCTAGGCTGTATACATCCAAAATCAAATGTTCATGGGCTATCAGTATAACAAAAAACTGCATTTCTCTGATAAAGGCTATGATGATAAGAAAGAATTGGAGAAAATTTAACTAAACAATTTTAGAAACGAAAGTAGCAACATTTGGAATACAAGCATGGATTTATAGCTGAAAATATCGGGAATCTGGAGTAAAATGTGAAAGTATCCAACAAAATATCAAAACACGTGCACCTACCTAGGTAGTATCTAGGTCTACGTGAGTGTATTTCTTATTTAGAATAATTTTAAAATTAAATTGTTTACCTCATAAAAGAGCCATGCTGAGAATAAAACTTGGAATGCATTGTAGAAAACAAGTAGTCCACGTAAATCATAGGGTTCACGATCTTTCATAAATTTCGGACCAGCTACTTTAACTATGTATACATAAGTTAGACATATTGCCAGTGTCGGCCAAGGTGATGACATGAAAAGCCATCCATCAACACGTGGATCTACAAAAAAAAATCACATAGCACGCAAACAGATAAAATTAAAATTCATTTTAATTGTCATTCACTACACGAGCTTCATTAATAATATATATATATAGTTTTAAGTTTCACAAAGTAAAACATTGCAATTTTTTCCTCTTACATTTTGTGTAAATTATTGAATAATATATAAGTAAATAAGTTGAAAAATAAAGAGTTCACTTCCCCCAACTTACCACGTAATTTATACAAAATATCATTATACGAATCAATAACAAGGTCGATGATAGAGGTTGATTGACTTTCTTCTACCATTTTCTTTACGCACCAATTTCATATAAAATTCTGCAATATAGAAAAAACAAAACAATTTTTGATAATCAGTTATATATTGAACTCAGCGATACATTTCACAATCATAAAACCACATGTTTTTTTAGTCGAAACTCTAATTTACACTTAAAACTTTAACATCTAGTTGTAATTATATTCACTTAAAAAATATAACTAGCGTGTAGCCATAAATATCCTGCAATAATATATGACTACCTATATCCCTTTTACAAATTTTAGCCAATTCTTGTAAACTACAAAATACAAAAATATAATGAGAAATATCAAAATGTCACGTACAACCGCAAAATAAAAATTTACTCAAGCAGTTTAAAAAAAACTTCCATTATCTTTTTTTCTATAACTTTTATATTATTAAATGGCTCGACACAAATTCACTATAGAGGTTGTGGAATTCTTTCTAATTAGGCGTGAAAAGGAGAATTAACAAACTCTGAGAGTCAATACAATTTTAGAGTATAAAGATACAATAGGACTCACGGCTCACCTCACAATCAGTAGGGAAATTGTTAATTGTATTAAATTGGAATTTGGAATAAAAACACAATTCAATAAAAACCCTAAATCCCAACCAATTCCTACCTACCTACCTCTCTGTCTGTCTGTACGTAGTAGGTTGCACAGGTAAAAAGACTTTGACTTGAGATGAAAACAGACTCAAAGTATAATAATTGATAGTTATAAATAAAACAGAATCAAGTGCAAAGTGCAGGGAAGGAAAATCCTTTGTACAAGTGTAAAACAGGCAGGCAGGGGAGAACAGAACAACTTTGGATGGAGACGGACAATTATTGTTGAAGAATCGAAGAAGAAACTAAAAGGAACATTTCGTCAACTTTCACTTCATTTAAGTACCTACGAGTTCCGCATAACTAATTTGAGCATAATATACTCGCTATCTTCCAAGTCTGCACAATCTCATCAATCACATCTTGTCCCACCAATACGAACGAGCGGTATAGACCAGCTAACAACAACAGTACAGTATATGCATATTATACGCATACCCATTCTAACTAGGTACAATAAGTACAATACAGTAGTAAAGAAAATAAAGCGGAGAACAGCACACTATATAATATACAGACACTCGCAAACGCATAGGGACACTGAGTACGCGTAAGCAATAATCATGTATAAAATAAATATTATTATTATTATTATTATCTGCCAAAAAAATACAAGCCTCATAGTTTGTACCCCATTAGGCTTGTGCATTCCACATGCAACTTTCTTCCTCTCTCTCTTTCAATATTCTCTATTGACTAAACTCCCCATTTCTCATTCATATAATTTAGCATATATATATATGTCGTAGTCCAGAAGAAGTTTAGTCCATTGGACCAAAGGACTAGTCCACAAGCCGCGATCTCCTGGTCTAGTCCAGACGGGCAGTGTCAGTCAGTCCACAAGCCCCCGTTTCTCTCTCTGCTTTTCTATTACTGGACTAGTCCACGAGAAGAAACTTATACGTAACAGTATAATAATTCATGCATAGCTGATACAGCTCAATAGCAAAATTCCAAAATAACATGGAAAAGTTTCAAAAGTACAAATACGAAACGGCAAAAGTAAGAACATAATTTTAGTAAGCATAATTTATTTACAACTTCAATTTGAATTGCTGTGTGGAATTCAAAAGACTCAACACTCGTCATTTCCCGGTATTTAGCTACTAACATGTTAAAAAGCTCACCATAACTATTGGTTTTTTACACAAAAAAGTTAATAATTTCAATATGCACTCATTAATACATAGAAAGGAATAAGGGTGGCACTTACAATTAGTTTGACCAGGAATTTTGCTTCGTTTACATAAACAGAGCTTAGTGAAACGTACCTTTACATTTAAAAACCTACACTACCACCAAAGCTGAATATGACGTCATTTAACTGTGCACTGTAGTAAGTTTAATTTATAAAGAAGCAAGTGAGCAGTCAATAGCTCACACGTTTCGCTCCTTACCACCTCCAAATCATTCTCCTTATCGTCTGAGGAATTTACAGTCTCCTCCACAATCCCTGCTCCTCCAGCCAAACTGCTCCCACCCACTTTTTTGCTCCTCCCCCTTCAGCTAAGGTGACCCCATCCTTATCTGTGTCACTCCCCCCATCCGCCGAGGGACTCTCACCCTCCTCCAGCATTCCTTTCTCTGAGTAGGAAATTTCACATGTGAATCGTATTCCGTCTTAGTTGCAAAAATGAACTTGCTACGAAACTTTGGATTACTAGTACCTACTTCTTATTTTGTTCAGCTCTCGCATAAACTCGGATTCAATGGTAAATGGTGAGTGCTATGTTAGGGCTAAAATGCTGTTATTTAATGAGACAGACGCAATTCCTGAATTCGGGTATTGATGACGTTATGATTACACGTGCATAGCATCTGATTTTGACCTATCATTTTTGCATGAATTATTATACCATTACACGTATGTTCCCTTTACGAAGAAAAGGAGAGTAAGAAACGCGGAGTCTATTATATTCTATACTGATCGTGAGTTATTCAAGTTGAAGGTTTAAAAAAAATATGCTTACTGAAATTATTTCTTTACTTTTGCCATTTTATATTAGTATGTTAAAAACGTTGTTAAAAAGTTATTTTGGCATTTCATTACTAAGCTGCATCAGCTACGGATGAATTATTTAACTATTCCGTTTAAGTTCTTTCCCCTGGACTAGTCCAGAGGAAGAAAAGGAGAGAGAGAAACGGCGGCTTGTGGACTGACCTTCTGGACTAGGCCACAGTGCCAGACGCTTGTGGACTAGTCCTTTGGTCCAAGGGACTAAACCTCTTCTGGACTACGACATATATATTAATACGCAAAATTTCCAATTCTTTAATTATTCGACAATTATTCCTAGTTCCTATAGCTCCTATCACAATTTCTCCTATACTACTGTCAATAACCTAGACAGAGACACATGGAATTATAACTATAATATAACCTGGTCCTGGACTTTATAGTTAGGCCCATTTTTCATCTTTACGCATTGTAAATTGAAATCCGCTTGAAGTACCGTATATTCTACAATAATGCGCGGGTCTGTAATAGTACGCGGGTCTGAGAGGTCTCAGTTTGAATAATACGCGGGTGTATTTAACACAGTATTAAATGGCAGTACGCGGTCTTCAATAGTACGCGGGTCTGTAATAGTACGCGGGTCTGAGAGGTCCAACTTTGAATAGTACGCATACGGTAGGTATACAAATCTCCATATATACACCTAGACCTAGTCAATTAAATAATAATTATAAGCAAATTAAACCTACCTATCAATGAAGACTAATTAATGATGCTAAAACTTGGCCTTATTAATGGAAACTTGATAATTGGATCATTCGGTGTATTTTTGACTCATAATACATGGAAAATTTTTAATGGAAGTCCTGCAGTGTAAATAAAAGCATCCTAGATTTAAAATTTACATTTATTATGTAGGTACCTCGATCTACGCACTTTCCATTAAGTTGGACAGTAAATATAAAGATAGTTAAAAATAAATAAAATAAAATTGTTAAGTCAGAACCGTACCACTTTAGTCCATCGACTTTTAAAAATAAATACTAACAATGAGAGAGAAACGCGAAATACATTGGGACCTATATTTTCTATAGATTTCCTCACTTATACATCTAGAACCCAGTTCCGGAACCGAAATGGACTACAGTAGATAATTGTCTGTATAGGTCCATAGGATATATGTAATAATTATAACCTTTTTATTTTTATATTATATTTTTATTTTTATAACCTTTAACACCTTTTCCCGCATAGCAACTATAAGTGTTTTTACTTAACTCATTAGTAGAGTGAGCACTGCATTGAACTGTAGTACTAGTAATCCATTTTCCGTGATTTGAAATAATTATCCCTATTTGACTTACACTCACACTCTTATCTCCATTTAACTATTACTCATAGTCTTTCTGATTATTGATTTGATTCTGGGTGGTATGGTGTACTATACGAGATCTAAGCTCACTTTTGCTATATTATCATTTAGTATACAATAGGCACAAAAACTTTACTCGTTCCTCAACTGAGCCACCCGTCTCAGAGTCAGTATCAATATTATTAATTCAGTCAAGAGAAGAACTTTCAAATCTTTTAAAATTTAACATAAAAATCAAATTAGGTGAATTAATTCAGAGGGGAAGGGGGTATTTCTTATTGTTCTGTTCTTCCTTCCTAGTCACAATCACAATCCAACCCAATGCAATGCAATGCAATTTGAAGTTCACGAAGAAAAAGAAGTCAAAGTGTGAGGATGAGAAGGAGAACCATCATCAATCCAACACTATACGAGACTAGAGTCTACGACCAAGAGTCTGTCCCACCGTATGAACCAATAACTAGTATTTTGAAACTATTGACAGCAACGACTACGAGATGGAATGCTTTTTAGTAATAATATACATACCTTGACATACCTTTCTCAATTAATTCTTACTATCAGCACATAATATTGCATTCTGCTTCAAAGTAAGCAACCAAGCAAAGCAAGGCAAGCCGAGCTAGTTATTAAGTTAAGAATATCGAGATGAGGATTTGAGAAGATGCCCTTCCATATGAGCTAACGTTCAAGTGAGTGCAGTGTTGTTAAGTTAACTAAGTTAAGATATCAATTAATGGACAGAAAGTCTGAGTAGACACTCAGGTGCAGGGACACACAGAAACAAACACACACCGCATCTCCTCATCATAACATCATACCCTAGTACCATCCAAATCCAACCTTACGTACACTTTACGTACCACCTATAATATAATAGTAGCACAGAGAACAGTTAACGTTAAATACACTTCAAACACACATAAAAACATTCGCATTGGTCTTAGCATTGGGTCTTAGCACTCGGATGGACTGGCAAAATTAAAATCCCACAACAGTATTTACATGTGCGAACAATGCAGAACTCAGACCCAGCTGCGGGTCTATGGTGGTGGTGGTGTGGTAAGGTTAGTCAGTACTTGTACCAAAGTTGGACTTGGAATTTGACTTGGGACGAGTATCTACGTTTATTAGAAGGGAGAAAAGAAGAAGAAGTCCAAGAAGAAGAAGGTATGGCCATAGAAACCCAGTACTACCTGTAACCATATCTATACCTATAGACTCTATCCCAAAAGACTATATCCCTCACACCCAAGTTAATATAATGATGATGATATAGGAAGGCCCATTGACCACTTGCAAAGGAGGCACGCCAAAAAGCAAGAACAGCACTAACCTACATGTATAAAATTACATTTAAAAAAATTGTAGGCTCACTCAGCTCAGTCACTCTGCTCAAAGATAACCCTTTGTCAAAACTTATTACACACACACTCACTCACTGCCATTGCCATTGAATTATCCGTAGGAGAATATGCATATTTCTTTCTTCTACTACAACATAGTATCCTGTGGTATGGAATGGCTAAAAAAAACAAATTTAACTTATACTTTTAAATTGAATATCTGTACTAGCATTATTCTATTTTACCACCATCGAGACCAACAACACACCATTAACATCTGCAAATGCATTAGTATGTATTAGTATTTCGCTCTGACTCCAACTCTGTAGCTTTACCCCTGAGGGGGCACTCGTCAAAAAGGGTTACATTGCACTCTCAGTATCAAGCCGCACGTATGTAGTCCCAATTGAATTCAACGGGAGTGTGTATATAATAGACACACACGTACCCGTACCCGTACCTACCTACCTACCTGCCTATTATGTATGTGTGACTTTTGAAGGAATATATAATATAGATACATGAGGATGCACAAGGACTCAAAAAATTGTCTTAATCTCTAGTTAATTCTTGAACTGACGTGAGTGAGTACGCTACTACAATATGCAGTAGTCTTGGTCCATCTCAGCTCTCTTTGTTGGACTTTAGTACACGGAGCAGACATGAGACAAGGCATTTTAAGGGGAAGAGGCAACGCAAGTAGAGAGGTGCACGCACTCTCCTATATTATTATACTACCTACCTATACCTACCTATACCACATATATATATATGCAGTTACCTAGACATTTCACACAGTATTTTAACAGCTACACGTAGGAGATTCAGTCAGATGCTGATTCAGAATCAGAATCAGCTTGTTGTAGGTACTGGTAGGTAGGGAAGTTGTACATAATTGTGTATGTAGATAGACGACGAAGAAAAAGAAGAAGAAGAAGAAGAAGGCTTTCAAATAATAATATAAAATGTATTGTATAGTTTAGATTTATGTTAGTCTGTGTACTGAGTAACGTGCTCTCTGCCCATTTCGCTATTACTAAATAACCTGAATGGAGCCCTGAGACTTCTTCTTCTTCTTGAGTCTAGCTTATTTATTTGTTGAACGATGCGATGGTTTAGTTTCTTAAGACTTGAGAATGTACTACCTATACGTCCCATGGGCTTTGACATCCATTTAGTATTTGGATTTAACGAAGAAAAAAACAAATTTCAACCTAACGGTCTGTCATACTTTTAGAATACGAGTTTTTGGGGTAATGTTCCCACTACCTGTACGCTACTAACTAGTCAGACTCAAACAAATCCACAGTGGTAATCTACATACTCATATGTGTTAGCCTCGGAGTCATAGGAGACAATTAAAGCACAATATAATATCTGATATATAGCTATATACACCCAGACTTCACGTTTATACAACTTGAACCCCAAACGGCCGAAACAGTATACAGAAATCTGCATTACTATGCATAATAATTTTATTCGTTTACATATATACACGTGATGTATCCCATAATCCCATATTCGATACTACTATTAAAACCATTTCAAAATGAAATAAAGGAATCCTCTATAATATTTCAACAACCACAAATTCTCACATTGAACACATTTTTGACTACTTTTCATACCCTTTTGGTGAAGCCGTCTTTCTTAGGCTTAAGCTTCTATTATTATAAAGGAATATTATAGATGTAGCAATACCAACGACAATCTATAAGGACAAACAGCTCTGGTGTCACTGGTCCTCTCCTGTCTCCATTCATTCACCTTTATTAAATTTAATGTCTTTCACATTATTTACTTTACAAGCCTTTTTAAAATGTGTACCTGCTCATATATTCTTTAAAAATATACTGCTATATATATATCTGTATTTTATTGCTCTACACTCCCCAATAAATGAAGTTCCCGTCTTTCTATCCCTCTGTTATAAGTATAGCGTCGTACATATTACACCGTATATATATTGTTATAAATTCCATATTCTCCAGGTCTGTCTTTACTGATATTACCTATAGGCTTTTCCGGTTAGCATCACATACATGGAATAATATGGATTGTCACAATAACTGTGTGAGAATTTGGAGCGTTGACAAAAATATATCTCGCGTTATATCTCCAAGGTTTGACATTTTCGACGGTCTCAGAAATAGGATACTCCTTTCCATAATTAAATATACACCTTCCCTATATGTGTAATGTGTAAATGCATATTAATGTTAACGGATTCCAAACGGAAATTCCGACGTTTAAAATAAATGAGGGATTTAAAACGCATCCCAAGAGGTACAGTAGCCTAGCAGTCGAGTCTTTATTATAGGTACGTAGTACTACGTAGCTATTCAAATTATGATATATGATCTGATCTCATAATTTATGTATATTTATGCATGTAGTTTCCAAACTAATTGACATGCTGCTGTACATTCAGCCCAATCGGAAGTGGTGCAGCTCGATAGCTTGATGACATGATATCCCCGATATTCATCGGCCTCGGCAACCCTATAGGCCTCGCCTGACCCTACCCCACACCAAATAATACACCTATTACTCATAACACCTGTAGATCCTTATATATGATCCCAGATTTTCAATCTAAATCTAAACCTGTTGTGTAGTAAATGGTTAAATTAAATACATGGGAACAGAGTAGCACTCGGTTTATAGTTATGTATGTCTAGATATTATATTATTATATAGATTTATAATATAATATAAGAGCTAACTGCGATCTGCTGCGGTGGTGATGGATGGTATCTGTGTAGACTTGGCAAAAGTTACTCACACGACATGCACTGGGTTCACTCGGATATCGCTCACATAATTATAAGTCATACCCGTAATATACAATCGAGAAAGGTTGAAAAACTATATCTGCTTTATATAGTTATTCGAGTATAGACGCATCATTTGAGCTATTCACGTTTTACACCTTACTTCAAAATTAATTAATCGGGCACTTACTTTAAAGATTACATATTATAAGGCTGGATTTTAACAGTATATAGCCTCCTTTTCACTACCGGTTGTTTCTACACGAAATATAGAAGGATTGAAGAAGGCGCCTATTATACTTCCGCCTTTCTGACTAGTGAGATGAAAACTAAACTAGTAAGAATAAGAAGAGGCTCAGACGCTCCCTAATAAAGCTGCAAATACTTTTGTACTATAGGACATAATGACGTATAGGTATGCAATTAACAGTAACAGTTACTACCTGTCTAAATACAGACAATACAGGGATGCTGCTAAACCTAATATGCTTCACGAACCGGCAATCAGCTCTTAAATCAAACCATCAAGAAGCTGTCGTACAGTACAGTATAGTATGAATATGTTATTATTAGCGGTTTTTGTGCATAACCCCTTCAATAATCAAATACAAAGATGAAAACGAGGGCTACGCATCCGTCCGAGTCCGTTTCTTCTATTTGATATTAATAATGTTTTTGCTTCAAATTTACGATTGTACGTACGCAATACATAGATACAAGATATAACTTTTCTATGTATACTATTGTGACAATAGTATACATAGAAAAGTTATATCTGCGAACAACTAAAAAGATCAAGAAGGTCATTACTAACCGAACTAATTGCATGCTTTGCGGATGTTTCCTCAAAAGCCATAATAATAACAGATACAATCTTAAAAAATCCGTGGATGAAGCATAATATTACACGAGGTAATTGCAAATGGGTACTATACGATTACAAATTCTGTATATGGAACCATATTCGTAATATAATGTTGAGAAATAGGTGCCTACATATTTAGTACTCATTACAAAAATTATTGTAATCATAAGAAAATAGCTTCCTATATGAATAAACTCTAATCTAAAATTGCAAACTAACATTCATGATGAAACGTATTTATATTTTCTATATATTTTTACAGCTTGAGTAAAAAAAAATCTTTGCTATATTGATTTACATAATTTTAAAAACAAATCCAAAAGACCCTTTCAGCATGCTCTATTTCGAGGTCAAAATGAAAATAAAAACATGGTTGGCTCACCCTATAACAGAGAATCTTCATCCGAAGCTCAAGTTAAACCGAGTAAATCATAAAGAAATCAAATTAATGATTTTAAAAATCAAAAAATCAAAACTGATCCATTATGATTAGATGACAACCACAACGCTGACTCTTATACTGCTCACAATTCCACTAATTTGGCACACACTTCCGAATCAACAATCAAGGATACAATAATTAATTTCCAAAAGTTGAAACCGAAACCCAAATCGCGGGACCGGAACCGAAGCTGAATCGGGAAAATTGAGAGATTTTCTTAAAATTAAAACACCTACACTTTCTCTTGGTTTGTTTTGGATGTTTTGTCGGAAGTAAGGAAGATTGTAGGAGAAATTATGAGACAGTATAGAGGCAACAACTCTTGACAGACACTTGTTACACGAGAAGGACACACGAAAATGACGACAGTACTAATAATAATCCCATGCACAAAATTGCTTTTGATGACTTTGCACGAGGTACTCCCTACACACAATGATTGTATAGGAGTACCAAAAAAGTACAATGTGTGCAATGAGGAATGAAGTAGACTACTGACTCAACTGTGTCGAAAACAGTCTGGAAGAGCAAGTGGTTGTTGGTTGGTTCGTTGATGAAGGTAAACTGCGGAGAGGGAACTGCCAAGGCGTTCAATCAAATCATTACTGACATCAACAAAACCAAAACGAAAGCTAAATAGTCCAAACTCCTCTCTTATACATTTACTCAATCAATGCTGACGAGGATGGCGACGGCGACAAAGGGAAGCAGAGACGATGAATGCGTAAATGGTAAATGGTAAAAGAGGAGAAGGTAAACCCTTTAAATAATAAAGGGAAAAATGTGGTGTAGTATTAACAGGGGTAAGGAAGATTATCCTGTGAGGAATGGCCAATAGTGCAACTATACAGATATGATTACTGTAGTTTTTCACACACACACACTCTGAAAAAAAAACTAGTTTGTGTGGATCGGTTGGACTACAATGGTCAAGTCTGACAAATTCAACAGTGACTACCCCTGACAAGTGAGACTAGTGGCGGTGACTGGCTCCCACAAGTTACTTATTGTTGTTAGCATTTTAAAGCATGGGTTTAAGTCATTTAAGGTAGTAAGGCATATAGGATTTTTGACTTGGGTTTGGGTTCTTGGGTAAGGTGGACTCTAAGTCAGTTTTTTCTCTCGTTTTCTACATTATACTGTACAGCTCTCGCATTTTTTTAATTTTCTCAATGGAAAACAAAACAAGTATATAAGAACGTGAAAAGAGCGATAAGAAAAAAAAAGTGAAGTCAAGATTCAAAAGTTGAACAAGTGAACTACAGACTATATGCACAGGGGACAGGAATACGAATAACTAAAATCCATCTCACTGACGATGAGCCCATCGCCCATCACACAGAGTCTTATACAGAATAATATAATAGTAGTACAGATGGAATACGTAATATCATCACCATCACCAGTAGAGGGATGAAATACGAATACGGAATACGGATGCGTAAACTAAACTAAACGAAACGAAAAATACATCACACCATCATCATCCTTAACCCATTAAATATCCGTCGGGCTCAACTCCATCCCCAAATAATGACTTATGAGTACATGATTATATTTATAAAAATATGAGACACATATTATATAGATATAGGTACTTTAAAATTTAGCATTCATTTTCATCCGTCTAAATTCCACGACAACCATAGCTCAAAAAATAATATAACTACAGACTACAGATATACAAAAAGTATGGTGGTGCCTAAGTACAATACTTTTAACGCTAAAATGATCTTTCATTTTTCTTGACTATATTTTCCTTACATTACACTTTCTCGAAGCATTTCTCATTCTCTTCTAGCTTGACTAACTTGAAGTTCACACTTGGTGTTATTGAGCCTCATGCAAGTAACCTTAACCTTCTGCTTGGAAGAATTGCGAATTTCCTGATTGTTGTATATGATATGATGATAATGCGCGTGGATACTGTAGACTGTGGTTAATAAAGCCAGTTGAAAGTATAATGAATTAATACACCAAGATGTAGAGACACTCTAAAACTGCAATATTTGCAATGGATTCTCCAAAATCGATGTCACGATTGGCGATTCTTTTAAAAAGGTATGCTCAAATATTGATTGAATATTGACTGTGCTGGTAGCTGGTTATTTTAGAAAAACACTACAAAAAAAAATCAATTAAAGTTCCAAATTACCAAAAATTATAATATTCGAATTTCGAATTTACCGACAATACATTTTAGTAATTTAGACGCCTGACAGGCCTGACGAAGCACCTACTATCAAATCA
>JAQFZE010003198.1:0-12994 GCA_034695245.1 Dicyrtomina saundersi | reverse complement strand
CCTGGAAATTGGAACGGTGCTGGATGCCATACAAACTTTTCTACCAAAGTAAATAAACTTTTGAATGTTTTATAATATCATCATGAGTAAATATTACCGCGATTATCCAGTTTCCTCGTAATGTAGTTTCAAAGTTTATTCAAGATAGGTACCTATATGTATAATAGCTTCTGTGTGTCACAATTCAATGCAGAAGGCACTATTTTCTCGAACTCTAAATAATACTGTATACGTGGGTTTTCCTTTTTCCGGGTTAACTTAATTCTATGTCAAGGCTCACGAATTTTTCTATTTACTTTGCATCAACAGGCTATGAGAGAGGAAAACGGTATTTTGGACATCGAAAAAGCTATCGATCGTCTTTCTCGTCATCATTTACGTCACATTAAGGCTTATGATCCCAAGGAAGGCAAGGACAATGAACGTCGTCTAACTGGTCACCATGAAACTTCATCCATTCACGATTTCTCTGCCGGTAAAAATATTTTTTTTAATATTGTATCTACTTCCATTTTTTGTGATAATCAATAATTACGGATGTACTTTTATAAATTGGTTATTTATATTTCATATTTTTTTTTATCATGTCACTGTAGGAGTTGCCAACCGCGGATGCAGTATCCGAATCCCAAGGCAAGTAGCTGAAGAAAGGAAAGGATACCTGGAAGACAGACGACCATCATCCAACTGCGATCCTTACCAGGTCACCGAGGTCATTGTCCGCACTGTCTGCTTGGAAGAATAGATGCACAACGACCAATCTCTTTTCCAAAAGTACTGAAATTATGTGTCATAAAATCAGTCTTTTGATTCCAAATACAAGTTTAATTATTAGTTAGCTATGAAAATAAGAATTTTACTTCATTTCATTCAATTAAGTGAGGAATGAGTGCGCATGTACCCTCAATTTATAGTTTATAATTATTAATAATATTATAGTTGATAAATAAATTTAGAATGATTTTACTTGTAACCTCCACACGATAGAGCTCATAATATGTAGGTAACAGTTCAATGTATGTAGTTATTCTAGTTAGTGTCACTGTTCCAAATAGTAGCTCTTCTCGATTATGAACGTAAAACCGAGCGTTGTGCACACACAAAAAAATGTACCTTAGATTATTAATGAAATAGATTTTAGTGCATGACAATCGAAACCATTTTTACATGATACCCAAACGTTTTAATATTTCCAACTTGCCTTTTCAATTTTGACCTTCGGTAACCTTAAAAACAAAATTTAAATGAAGAGAACACAATATTTATAAGTCCATCACTGTCTTGTATTAAATGCATAATAAATTGAAACATTATTTACCGTAAATCGTAACTCATTTGTACACCTGTTTTTAACTCCGTAAACCATAAATGGCATGCTCACCAATTCTATACATACCTAAAATAATACTTAATTATATACATATATGTTGATTGTATAAGCATAGCAGCCGAATACCAAGTTGCCTGGCTCATATACTTTTAGTTTTATCCCCTCCTCCCGTTTTAAACCCATCCTTAAACGATGAAAGTGCACGTGGGATGTAAAAATAATCCTTTTTTTTTCTTCAATGGAAATCCTTATGTTCTAAAGTTGGTAGTCAGGTAGTAGTGGGATTGTAAGAAATAAAAATTATCAATAGTAAGTAATAAGTAATAATAATAAACTGTAGATTGATGATTTCATTCCACCATAGAATGAATGGTGTAACGTAAAAATATCAAGACTTTTCTAATACTGACCTCATTTAGAGATGAACACCACAAGGTTTTTTCACAAATTTGCATTATTGTGTGGTTAATGTACAAAACTGTTGTTCAATGAAAACGAAAACTTAACGAACTGTATACAGCGTTTGTTCGGCAGCAGCGCAATTATTATGCATCTGTCGCTTCATGGAAGTGCGTACTATACATATAATTATATTACACTTGTAAAATATACCACTCTCAAACGAAGCAGTAACCGCATATTCGAATACTTAAATAAAATAAAATAAAAACTAATAGAACGGCGTCTACATAAGTAAGTACAGTGCATACTTAAATTGGCCGTAAAGATATTATTAGCACTATACTAGGAAGCAATTTCTGTCTGCGTCTCTCGTTCGTAATAACTTTTACCAGCATATAAAATAATAATTAATTATCTGTATGTACACACATGTATATGTGAAGTAACTTATTATTATTAGTGCTATTATTGAGTGTATAGTGTCACGTTATCACAAATATATTAAAATGATAAAATGTAATTTACAAAGTGAAATGCACTGAATCTCAGTTTACCAATAATTGACTAATAAAGACAATTGTGAAATGCGATACAGAAGGAACTCCATTGTTTCATGACTGGATGTTGTCTACAATTATTCTATGCATAATGAGACTTGTAGCAAAACAAAGTTGTTGCATTCTTAATACTCCTTGCCTTCACCTTTGTATAATCAATTTCAGAAATTTTACTTGTAAGAGTTGTTTTAAGAATGTTGATATTTTATTTTTCACACGTTTCTTTTTCCTCCAAGTTTCTATTATTGGAATTTGATGGTTATCGTGTGTTTCTGAGCTTCAAATACCGATCCATTGTATCTTCCATCCCCGATATTTATATGTACTAGTGTATATTGTGTTTACTAGATATTCCAATCAATTAACGTAAAGGCCAAGTAGTTTTATAATACCTGACGGGATTTGTAAAAGAGTATATAGTATCGGTGGAACCCGTGATACTCCACCCATCCACACCATGGCTATATATACTGTATGGTCAAGACTGGTGTTAAAATTTTTCATATTTTGTGTTTCATTCCAAATGATGTTCCAACTGACTGCAGCTAGCTCATTTACCTTTTGCTCTCAAGGAACCTCATTTACCTTTTCCACGGAAGCGTGTCCCGGAGGAATACTGTTAAAACGACATTTAAAGATTGACGAGCCTTGTCACTGCTTTGAGTCTGAGTGGGTTATCTCATCTACCTATTTACAGCACATCCTTAATATTTTTCGAAAAATAATAGATAAAAAATAAATTCACAAATTTTAAAATGGCTACTATAGTGTGCTATTTTATTATCTTGTATTTTAGCCTGAAGATGTATACCCAATGCGGAATCGGACGTCAGATAAAGAAGCTGTCTACTTTCTCTGGGTGCAAGATGCCTCTTATCACGTCTGGGGTGAAGTGGGACAAAAGGGTAGGATATTTGTATAAATTAATTATTTTTTAATACTTATACGCTTACAAAGAAAAATGTCACAAATCATAGAAGTTGCACTTTGCTCTAGCAATAGCACTTCAACGATTCAATTTCTCCTCATTCCTTGCATTTAAAACAATCCAGGCATTCCCATTTGTTTCCAGGCAATGCTGCTTATTCCAGTAGATTTTAATTCCAGTGACAAGATGGAGAATGGTAAAAAGAATTAGTTTTCACATTCTACATTTAAAAGTGACAGTACAATTCAATCAATTCTTGCTGCGACTAATAATGCTAATAGTGCTGAGTTATTATCTATTATCCCGTCACAGAGCCTTGTAATAAAATGCCAGAAAATTGTGTTGAACGTAACGGAACTGTGGTAGTTTCTAAACCAGAAAAGCTAGAAAAACTTTTCCCTTCCCCAACAAAACCAAAGGAAAATCAAGTCGATGAGGAATATTCAAACTCTGATGAGTCTGATGAGGAATCCTCGTCCTCTGAAGAAGAATCATCTACGAGTGGACCTACGAAAAGTACTCAACCCCTTCGTGCTAATACTGAGACGGGACAGGAAGAAAAAATAATTGTCAGTGTCAACCCAAATAATAACAAACCGATCAAAAATCCCAAAGTTGAAAAACAAAACAGTTATACTGTGAATAACAGAGATTTAACTTCTGGGCAAGACCTTTCATCTGATCATGAAACGCTAATAGTTGCTCCTTCGTACAATGACACTTCTTATGCTAAACCTATTGAGGCAACTAGATCGACACCCGAAAAAAACATGGGAAGAAAAGTTGTTGAGGTAAGTGTCAAGTTTTGAACTTAATATTTAAATTTGCAGTAGTTAAAATTAGAATATATAGAGAGGCCGCCTAATTGTGGCCGGGCCCTAATGGTGGCCACCGATTGTATTTTTGAAACAACTCGACGTGCAACATAAATCCCTATTTTTATTTGTTAAGTTCAACGTTCTATCTACTGATTCCACAACTTTTTGAGTATCAAAGGAGTTTAACTAATACGAATTTAATCAGGCAACCACCATTAGGACTCTGGCCACAATTTGAGAACTTCACCGTACAATAATTTATTTTATGTGGTAAAATGTAATCCGCGGATAACAGACCGTCGATGAGCAACATGGCAGCCATGATGCCGCACTCCAAAGGAACAAAGCTGTGCTGCGACACGTCACAGAAGTTAAGGCAGGTCGTGTTGCAAACCCTCCACCAAACACAATGACTTTTAAAATGATTAAACAGTCCGTTCAGATAGCCGCCCGGATTATACCAAATAAACTAATTAAAGATACAAATCTTGAGGAGGCTTATCTCGCCTTCAGTTATTTGTTTAGCAAAATTGATGAAGATAGAAAAACAGATAAAAATTTAAACCGCGACGATTATAATAATATTATGCTAGCGCTGGAAAACTGCTACAACAATGTTTTTGAGCTCGCGTTTAAAACAAGTGGAAGACCGCGACAGGTAAGTTATAAATAGTGAAAATTATTCATACGATAACTACACTCGTAGTATATCTAATTCTCAAGTGAGTATGAAGATCGAGGGTTTAATGAAGTGAGAATTTATTTCCAGATCAAAGAATTTTATCTTCTCAATGAATTCGGCTATACAGTAATAGATCCTAAACTACCGAATGATCGTGCTCATCAAGCTGATGTGGAAGACTACATAGTTGGTATAATTTGGAAAGTGATTGATCTTACACACGCAGCGTGCTTCACGGAATTTCAGCGAAACAGTCCCAGCACCCAGTTTGATTATCTGATATCAATTGAAAATGTTTTTCAAAGACCCGAAGTTCAAAAGCGATGGTGATTTCATTTTTTTTTCTCCTTAGTGTCATTACATATTTTAAAGAAAAACTCGAAACTCTAAAATTTGTATATTTTTGATATTGTACTCCAAAAGGTACCAGCCTCAACTCGAAGATAGCGAATCCAAAATCCTCCTTGAAGTGATTTCGCATCCAAACATGAAAGTATTCATGAACAACTTGGATAAAATTGACGCCGCAGTTCATAAAGTTTCAGGGTATGCAGATTTCTTAAAGAAACCCAAAGCTGTAGTTAAGAGCCTCTCTGCTAATTCTGGCATGAGCTCAAGGTCAATGAGCTCAATTGAGCCCTTCCTGTCTGAAGATCATTTGGTTAAGATTCCGATTAAACGTTCCCCTGAGCTCTCGCCTGACTTAACTGCCTCCCCCACAGGGCCGGTTGATGTTGATATTAAACCAGTATCCGCCTTGAAAATGAGTCATAGTGAAACCGCAGAGCCCGAAAAACAAAATAAAAATGTGCAAACAAACGAAATGCTGAACGCCTCTTACAAGGACGAAGTTTCTGTGACTAAAGATCGAAAAAAGAGAGAAACTGTTAAACAGTATGATCCTTCAGTATTTGAAATTTGGGAAGGACGAGCATATTGCTTGCAAAAAGTTGATCTTGAATTACCAGCAAGTATTTCTAACAGTGTACCAAATATTCAGACCCTATGCAAGCTAATTTCCAGGGAAAGCGGAAAGGGTTAACTTCCACGTGACTATTAGTTAAGTGCAAAGTGAAAGCTCTGCTTATGACGTTTGTGTTTGTGCTATGCATGTATGTAATCTTATTTTTTTATTATGATGTTGTAAAATGCCAAAACATTCTCACAAATATTATTTAACCACATTCTATACTATTTATTCCAAAAAATAACACATTCCAATTACTATAACAGTGGTAGATGTACACTTAAATTTTGCATCTTAATTAATTATTATAGTATTTTTTCCAGTAAACTGTAACTTTAAGTATAATATTTTAATAAATGTACGTAACAGTTTATAATTATGGCGAGCTCAATGGTATGTTCACAAGTAGTAAGCATAACATAGTATTACAGGCATAAAAACATAAATAAAGAAGTGAGACCAGAACATTAATGTCAGTGAATGGTATACTGGAAAAATTACATAATGCTCAACTATAATGGTGGACAGAATAACTCATTCAGAGTGAGTAGACAATACATAAAAACAAAATCCTTTTTCCATTGCATACGTATAATTATACTTATAAGCTATATTTTTAAGCCAGATTCAAAAAGGTATTAAGTACCCAAACTAATGTCGTAATATTTGAGATAGTGTGATTTTTTATCGTAGCTACCACGGTAAAAAGTTTTACTCAGCTAAAGGAACATCTTTGTCGTATTGGCATTAAAGTCATAAGTAATAAATTGAATGTTGAAAGGGGGAAAATGCATGCACGCTCAACATTTGGCACCTCAAAATATGTACAGGATGAGGTAGAGAAAGAAAATACTCAACTAGACCCTAAATTCATCACTTGTTTTCATCAAATTTGAAACTGCAGGAGTATTTGATGGAGGACGTAGATGGCAAACCTCAAAATCACAGTAGTAAATGAAACCAATGAAACCAAATTATAATTACAGAATAACGCAATTTTACTTTCTTCCTACTTCCAAAGTCCTAAACTAGGTAGGTAGGCATGTTCTGCATAGAGTATTTGTCCAATCAGTTTCAGCACTGACACTGACTGAGACACTTATTCGTGCCTTCGTCAATCGTATCAATAACGTCATACTGCAACTGCATATTATATTGTACACATCGTATGAGCAAAACACGATCTGGAAATACAAGTAGAGTCCAATTTACAATTTAGAATTTTCATACATCCAGCACAATTTTTTAAATCTTCAAAAAATCCCAAATATTAGGTATCGACAAACGATGAATTCGCGAATATTTTGAGTCGTACACGGTAACAAGTAAAAGTATATATAAAGATAATATTTCTAAAAATTCGGGGCTAGCAGCGTATTCCTTAGAATCCTTAGCGAACACTAGACCCAATAAAATTCAGACAGAAAATTGAATGTACTATAAAATTTTAGAAGATTAACCGACAATTCTATCGAATAGCACAAAACTAAAATGACTACCGTAAACATTTTGTACACGCATACACGATGACATTATATTTGACGTGAACAATTTTGAACATCGACTAATATTGCATTAACAGTCTATCATAAATTGGGTTGATAAATATTTTCAGTAAGTTTAGGTTTCAGGTAACTGGAATAATTCTAAATTTAAAACCCTCTGTTAAAAAGAATGGCATATTTTGTTGCCTTATTCTCTCATTTCAACTTTTAAAATATAGTCGTATAAGATTCCAAATCCCAAAGATAAAAATAGTAAAACTAACTGGCAGAATACATTAACATAAAATGGAATGCCACTAACACTGATTACTTTAATTTTGGCAATATTACGTTTGAAAGTAGCAGCTTGTTATTATTATTATCGGAATTGGTTTAGCGTACTTGTACTTGTTAGGTATTTGTTAAGTTTAAGGTTAGTTATTTTGAAAAGCGATTGAAGATAAGAGGTCACCTTAAAAGTAAGATTTTATAGTTATTTTAATCATACAATAGTGCTCTTTGCACAATTAAATAATAAAAGTTTATACAAAGCGTGCTACATGTATATATTTTTACATCATAATTACAAGTTATGTAATACAGCGAATCATGACTAAAGCATTAGAAATCAAATAAGCATTAACACATTTCAATAAACGTTACTTACTTATGTAACAATGAATTCAGTTTAAAATATAAGTTAGCAAACTCAAAAGTATAAAAGTTTTGAACAAGTCTAACGTTTCAATCTGTATGGTTACATATTTCGATGCAAAATCATACACATTCAATGAACTCAGATAAATTATCGCTAAGCATCTCACAAAATTTGGCATCGTCGGTTAAGCTGGATTCAGAATTTCAATGCAGACTTTTAAAAAACACGCAAATAATAAAATAAATTTATAAAACATACAACGATGCTTAGATTTATTAGATTGAATACGTTAGAGGAACGACATAATAAGTTACAAGTATAAAAGCCATTACACTTATTTATACAACGGGATCAACTATAGTTTAGGGCAGTATATAAATTATGGTTATATGCTATCATAAATAAAAAAGTCCGGGCGATTTAGGAGTGAGAAAAAAGACAAAGCTACGAAGATTTGAAGTAAAAGAATTAAATGATGACACTTCGTTTGTGCCAATGAGCTACATTCAATTATAACTTCCTACTAAACAACAAGATATTACACGGTATCAATCTTTCTTATTTGAACTTGAAGGTAAGAATAGTGTATTATTATTGTGGGTCACAACTCGAATTTTTTAGCTCGTGCGTGTATTATACAATAAGTATAAATGTGCCACTCAAAGTAATGAGCTCGACAGGCGTCGTAAAAAGAATGAGCTTTCACAATTTCATCCTATCATGTAAACATAGTCTTATACTCAACAGACAAACTAAAAATTGTACCGACCGCGAAAAAGTGAAATACAGTAAAACGGTCTAAAAATAAAATAGCCAGTAGCATTAAGAACAAGTCTGTGGATTAGAAAGTGCTAATCACAGATTTTAATTACATTATTATAATAATATAGGAATATCATAAATAACCTATCAATACCTGATAAATGATAAGCATAAAGTAAATGAAGTAACAATACCTGAATACCTACTAGAAATTTTTAATAATTACAAGGGAAACTTACTAAATAGTGATTTTCAGGGAGGTTTCTACGTTCAGTCAAATTATCATTCTCAAAGTAGCTACATATCATTAAAATATTATAGCTATTGCAGCAACACATTTATTAAAAGTTTTCTCGATTTAATCTCATTCTAAAATGGTTTTAAAAATTCAACTTTTATGCCATGTATTCCATGGTCCTGCGCCCCATGTCAAAACGTAAGAATAATATCAACGTCTCATTATTATTATATGCACTAGGTCGAGATAGGTTAAAATTCCAATTAATACTGTTACTATTTTAGAATTTGTTTTAGAATTTGATTGCTATCAAAGGAGAGATGACAGAGTGCGAAGAGAACTTCAATTAATTTTGTTTCGATTTTTGTCTTTAATATCAGCACGCTGATCATCCATTCGACCTTCTTGAAGACGAGCAATCAGGGAAAAAAAATCTTCATCAGGGACAGTAGGACCTCTTTGAGCTGCTCCTGTCATCTCTTCTGGTAACAAACTTCGTTGATCTTCGATTCTAGAACCCTGTTTAGCCAGGGTTTTAATAAACGTGTTATTATTATATTTAAAATTGAAAAACGGAGTGACCCAGACCAAAATCAGTAGTTGTTATAAGCACTGAAAACTAACCTGGCAGCGAATGAGCATATCAAAGAACTGGTCGTCTGGACTAGAGGGTTCCGCTTCAGGAAGACTGGCTCGCTGTTCATCCATTCGCTTTGACTGCATACCCCATATCATATCCAGCAAGTCATCTGTTGCATCTGAAACCCCGGCACAATATTATACAGTACAGTGCTTTAATGCTGAACATTTAGAACTAATGCCAAATCGGCTGCCAGGAATATGAATTAAATTGAAAGATAATATAATGACTGGTAGGTTATAATCGGTTGATCTTGATGTAGTGGTGTGTATTATTAGTAGATATGTATACACCAAATGCATAAATTCAGCGATTATACCAACTGAATTTAATTTGTAGGTATATAAATTCTGAATTCTTATACATTGGTGGTTCGTAATAAACCTTATGGGAGTCAATGTTCGTGGTATCAACTTTTAGGCAATGACATCAATCACGTATGACGGACCACAAGAATGATAATGAACCAAGGATGTTCACATTACATGCATTTACTAATGGCATATATACCGAGACTTATCTGGTCTGGTCTTCGGACAAGGCCAGACCAGAACACTTCGGACCAGTAAATCTACAAAAAATGTTACTGGCAAATATGGTACGATGTCCGCTCGTACCCAACTCACTGGTAGCCTAACAATTCATATCCTGAGAATTAACAAGATCACAACCATCGTTTTATTTTTGAAGTGTATTAATTCATTTTTACGATCATGCTCGGGTTGTTACTTCGCCGGATATGAATTCTTCGGATTCAAACGAGACCAGGGTACGAATTGTTAGGGTAGGAGTAGGACCACGGTATGAATGGTTAGAGTACGAATAGTTAGGGCATGAATAGTTGGGGTGCCAATGAGCAGGGTACGTTGGTTATGGTACGAGCGGACAGTCAACCAAATATTACCTAAAATTAGCTTTTGACCGGGATTTTACGGAAAACTCATATTACTCAAAATAAACATTTCTCTATTTAAAGAAAATAGTGAATAAAACAAAATTGCCACACCAGATTTCACTTTTCTCCTTTCTACAGCTTAAACATTCCGCACACAGGAAAATCTTGTCTGGTCTGAAATCCTTGGACCAGACCAGACCAGATTTTCCTGGTCCGGCCCCGGACCAGACAATTTCGATCAGTAGATAGATAATTCAATCCTACTACATCAGTCCTACCGGAGAGTTACATATACTACCACTACTACCACCACACTACTGAATTTTCAAATTTAGGAAGAGTTATACCACCACCAGCACCAAGTTAGGTTCTTATAGCCAAACAATAATTAAAAATTAAACATACTTTTTTCCGCTGGAACAGCATTTTTTGACATTCCAGGAGCTGGAAGGCTATTGGCCCTGGTTGGAAAAGGTTTGGATTTCTTGTCCTTATTTTCTTTGTTCAGCATTCGCAAATGATTATGGTGATGTTGATTAAAGGATCCTTGAGACACTAAAGGTCCTTTTGTGACAGCCGGCAGCTTAGATTCTTCCGGCATAATGCATCTTTGATCGTTCATTCGCTCTGCCTGCACACGACTTAACATATCAAAGAAAGCATCTTGGCCTTCTTCTTCATCTTCAGCCTCAGAACCCTTGGAAACATTGAGAACATCACTTAGCCCACCTTTATTTAGCTTGCCTGATTCTTTCTTAAACAAAACATGTCCAACTGAAAGCGATCTTTGCGTTCGTTTATTGCCAACAAGCCCTGCCGCAGATGTTGAGCTAGTTGAAGCTGCTTCAGGAGTCATACGAATTAAATTCATTTCTTCCATTGACTTTCTTCTACTTGTAGCAAACTGTCGTTCTTCACCGGGGGATAGTTTGATATCATCGTCTGGTGACATATTCAAAACCTTCCGAAGGTCAGTGACGTTCATTTGTGCTGTCGACTGTCCCATTTGATCACCAAGTTCTTTCGATATAATTAAATGCTGCTTAGCGTATAACAGTGCCTGACGATGTTCTCCCATTGCTGAGTGAGCATTTCCCAAACTCCAAAAAGCTCGACCTTGAGAATTAGAATTAAACAAATATTGTTAAAATAAAGTAGCGCTATGATGATATGATTATTATACCTATAAAAAGTACATATAATTTTACAAGTATCTACTTAATCATAATAATATCGATTCCTACCTTCACCGACTTTGTCCTGAAGCTGCTGAGCAATTTGTAGATGGCGCAAATGGTATTCGATGGCCTTTGAGTAATCTCGAAGCAGGGTATAAGTATTTCCAAGACTGTAACATGCTTGAGCTTCTACGGCTCGATCACTCAATTCTTGTGATAGAAGGAGGGATTTCCTTTAATTTTTCAACAACAGTATGGATCAAAACCAATTATTAACATTTTCACCCATAGTCGGCGTTTGGCCAAAAACAGAATGTAGGTAATCAAAAGTGCTAAGTACACCTAGAGTGGTATTTATTTGGACCCATTTAACTTGGTAGTGAAAACTAGCGGTCTGTGATGAAAATATTGGCAATATGATACTTCCTGCTTGTCATACGGGTTTTAAAGCTAACTACTTGAGTTGTATAAACTTGAGTCATCATCACCTCTCCTGTTTCCCTTTATATTAAGAAGTTTTAGAATGGACCTTTATTACTAGTCGACAACAGAGGCCAATGTTAGCACAGAACATATTGTGTTGTTGAAAATTGTTTATGGGGCAAAAGGGTACTGCTAAATTTTAATACGTCCTTTATTAGTCCGAATATATAATCAAATCGTTGTACTTAGTGAGCGTGAGAGAATATTTTAGAGCATTAACGAGAAAACATTGAACCTGCGTTTGACCTTTTAGGCCTCGGGAGAAGGAAAATTAATGTTGTATGGGCTGATACCAAATCGACTTAATGAATAAATTATTATTATTACTATTATAATTAAATTTATTATCAAATAGGTGAGCCGACTGCTGAACTGTATCCAGTAAGTAAGACTTAAGACCTCAAACCTCAAGGATTGTTAAATAGCTTGTACACATGCTTCAATAATTACCCAACATCAGGTTCCGTTTATTGAATAACTGAATATAGTAAGCACGAATAAACCAGCTAACAATACCTTAAAGTTATAGCTTTCTTATAATCGGATTTAATAATTTACATATTCTACTATACTATACTTGTACTTACTTATACTGTGTTGCTGCAATCTCGAAGTTTCCTGAGAACACATGTGCGTTTCCTAAGTTCGTATAAGCCCTTCTTTGGGCATTTTTATCTCCATATTCTTTTGCAATCTCCAACCGCTTTTCATGAAACGAAATAGCTGCATCAAAATCACCGAGAAGATAATGTACATTTCCAAGATTACCACAAGCTCTTCCTTCTGCACTGCGATCGCCAGCCACCCTTGTTAGATCTAAATTCCGTCTAAAAAAATAGTACATAAAAAACAGTAATGATGAATGACTCGACTAACGTCCTGTGGTTTGTAGTACTGTGCTCTGTACAGACATACAGATTAGTCGTATAATGATAAAACGTAATTTTTAAAAGACGCATATACATCCATAAT
>JAQFZE010003197.1:0-12995 GCA_034695245.1 Dicyrtomina saundersi | reverse complement strand
AGTTTTGCAACAGCTAGTTTAGCAAATTCTTAAAAAAATTTACATTTTAACATTTACATTTAACGTTGCGGCGCCACCTTGAATTTTGGCGTCCAATTTTTTTTTGACAATTCATATAGACTAACCCTATTGCTTGAAGCGTACACAGTCACATTTTTCGTGAAAATGCTGGCACATGAAATTTTCGAATGACAAGTCAAGCATTTATTTTTTCGAATTTCACAAAAATCTCAGAGCTTATAAGGCTAAAAATTACGCAAGCCAAGAGTATTCAGCACATTTACAGCCTCTATCATTGTGTATAAAAATAAATGGTGTGAGAGCAGTTAGGCAAGAAAGAAATGCACTGGTGAAAATTCACCAAGCTTGCACGAAAAAGGGTTAACTAAATTTGTTCAAATTTTCCCGAAACCAAACAAAAGCAGCTAATCAACATTTCAGTGGCTTCATAAATTGCCTCAATTATATCATGCAATATGCAGGTCGAAAAATTGAAAATATTTTAAATTTCGCAAAAATACAAAATTTTAGATTTTGCTTCTTAACTTTTGTTCAATTTTTCCCGAAACCAAACAAAAGCAGCTAATCAACATTTCAGCGACAACTTTCCAAATATCCATGTCCTCAATCTTCCATTTCCCACCAACTCCAGCATTATGATTAACCAACTCAGGATATTTTGCTAACAATGCATGTCCAGTTGGTAATTTAGAATAGTCCACAACGCTTTTGCATTTGTATAGGTCATCAAAGTACGTATTATCAGGATCCAAAATCTAAAATATATATGAACTTTTAATTCCATTCTTGTCAACATACCATAGGTGTTGTCTTGCTAGGTCAGGGGTGTAGTGTTCCACCTCACGTTCTGTGTTGGCCACTACAAGTTTCTGCGAGGCATAGAAAATTCCGCATTGAATCCTCTTTTTGATCATTTTATACATTTTATAGTCACGTATAACGTCAATAGCAACACCATTGGTCTTCAAGAAACGTTGCCAGGCATATCCGCTAGTAGTGCAGACGTACGTAGGATCAAGTCCAGTGTTTTTCAATCCAATTTGTCTGAAATTTTCCCATACTGCAGCCAACAGTACGCTGTCCCAGTATATTGTACAGTTTGCAATACTGGTTAAAGTCTTTTATGTTGAACTTTGTAATTATTGCATTCACAGGTTTCTATTTCGAATCAGTAATTCTTTTTCTTGTCAAATGATTATTGAACCATTAACGTTCTGGTATGGGATGTCCATCTTAAAATACAGCAGGTGAAGTAAGATAACTGTACGGAAATGCAAACATTGAAAATATTTTTGAATTCTTAAAGAATCTGGGTGAAAAACGTTTGAATAAAAATTTAATTGTGTACAACTCGATGAGTGTCATTATTGGAATGGATGTGTTAATGGAAAAAAATATTGAAGACGCTGATCATTTGTTCACACAAAGAAACTATATTCTTTTATTTCAAACCTCTGATCTTCACGAATCAAACGGAATAAATTTGCTGATGGTTGAAGCTGTTGACAAAATTTTTGAAAAAAAGAATAATCCTACTGAACTTGATAGTAGATAGAGAATTATTAAAATTGTATTATTTCAACTAAAGCTTGGTCACATTTCAGTAATAAACAACACAAAAATACGCGGTCATCTTAAGATGCCGTTCAAAAAACAAGGAATTGTCAATATTAACAACAAAGATGGGAAATGCTTTCATTACAGCATAGCTGCTGGAGTGTACATAAAAGAAAAAATAAACTTGTGTAATCATTTGTTTAATAAAAAATTAAAGCGAACAAAAACTGATGAAACGTCTTGATCAAAAGTAAATCTGTAATCTTCAAACAATGGAATGTCTTTATGTAAATTAACACCGGCATTAATTATTATTAAAAAGTCAAAGTTACACAGATATTTTTCCCATAGTTCAACTCCGTAAAAATTTGTAAGTATAATTTTTAAAAATTTGAAAAAACATTTAAAGAAATTTGTAAGTCTAATTTTTAAAATTTGTACAACTATTTAAAGAAATTTGTAAAACTATTTTTATAAGTTGTAAAAATGTTAAGGAAATTTTTGTAATTTGTAAAAGTATTTACAAAAATTGGTAAATCTTGTTTAAAATTTTAAAATTATTTAAAAATATTTATATTTGTAAAATTTTTCAAAGAAATTTGTAAAACTATTTTTAAAATATTGTAAAACCACTTTAAAGAAATTTTTATTTGTAAAACTAGTTGAAAACAATTGCAAAACTACTTTTAAAAATTGTAAAATTATTTAAAAAGATTTAGATTTCTGAAACTATTTTAAAAAATTGTAAAAATATTTAAAAGATTTATATTTGTAAAACTGATCAAATAAATTTGTTGAACTATTTTTAAAACAATTGTAAAACCACTTTTAAGAAACTTTGTATTTGTAATACTTATTAAAAACATTGTTAAAAATATTTTTTAAAAACTTGTTAAACTTTCAAACAAATAATGTTGAAGAATAAATTGGATTAAAAATCAATACATAAAAATGTTAAGGATATTTTTAAAAAACAAAAAACATTAGGTAACTTGTGTGTTATAACAGAAAATAAAAAAACAATTGGCATTTAAATAAAACTTATTAATAAATTATTACATCTCCATAACGATTGAATATAAAAAGTGTGCATGCATTTTTCAACAAGTCTACAAAGACTTATATAGTTGGTTTAAAATTCTGTTTCCAATAATACTATTCACAAAAAAGTTTAAACATTTTTGTTTATTAATCGTTTCTTTTTAACGTTTTCAATGCATCCAGTCTTAATTTAGAAAGCAAAAGCATCTCCCACAGACATGCAATACTCATACAGGCCGGTGTGGAAAGAAGCCAGGAGCAAAGCTAGATTCAGAACCAAAGCTGTAGTCGGAACCGAATCTAGATAATTACACACCACCACGTAGCTTACTAGCAACATACTATTGTCTATTGTACCATTATTACTTAACGTACATACAAAACCTTGTAAGCCTGTGCCTGTAGCCTAGACGAGGGGTCGTGGCATCATGTATAGGGAACAATAGCAAGCATAGAGCAAAATGACGGAGCATTTAAATAGCATCGGCCATAGTGCCGAGTTTGAGAAATGGTTTAAGATAGCGCAACAATACATCTATACCTACCTTATGCTAGTGAAAATTTAAAATTTGCTACAAAAATTCAACAATGACTGTATGTAGTTCCAAAATTCAAAGATGTTTGTAAGTAGTTCAGAATTATCGATATATTCAAAAATGTGTTTTAAAAAAATTCAAGGATGTCTGTATTTAGTTCAGAAATTTCAATAAAGTTAAAAAACATCAGGTTAAAAATTTAACGTTGATTGTATGTATTTTACAAAATATTCATGTCTGTTCCAAAGAAATTCAAAACATTTGCGCGAAAAATTTAACTGATATTATGTAATTCAAGGATACGTTAGGTTAGGTTAGGGGGTTAGAATGGGTTAGGTTTTCGAACTGCCT
Source organism: Dicyrtomina saundersi (assembly GCA_034695245.1). Lineage (NCBI taxonomy): Eukaryota > Metazoa > Arthropoda > Collembola > Symphypleona > Dicyrtomidae > Dicyrtomina > Dicyrtomina saundersi. Next base: position 9,489 of record JAQFZE010003197.1, on the reverse strand, counting down.
TTAAGAGTGTATACGATGGATTGTGGTTTTTAAGCTCGGCGGATCAAAAATTTTCACAGCCCTTTTTGCTTTAACTTTGATTAATTACAAAATTGTACTTCGAACAAAATAATTCAGCTTTGAAACTGAACTTGAATGAACTGGGATAGTGAAATGGAAAACTTTACTCTATAGATAGTTGACTCATTTAATATTCTTATATTAATAATTGACTCTTTTGGCGCTAACACAGACCAACATGAAGTTGTTATTTTTAGAATTTTTGTGACATGGAATATTCTGCCTTCCATTTTCCATGAACTAGATTTATTCTTATACATACATCATTGTACATTATCATTCTACATACTTCTATTCTATTCTATTGTAACTATTTGATAATTATTCGTGTTAATTTTATTTACTATGTATTCAATATTTTAATGGTAAATTACCAAAATTGACAAATGTCACGAAAATGTCTTCCTTTTATGCATTACTGGATTGGATTTGATTGCATAATTGTATAAAATATACTTACATTAGTATTAAATTGGAGGAAAATCTTTAAATAGGTAGACATTTATATTATACAAAAAAGCTTAAAAGCCTCTTCTTCCCATTCCACCACCTCGGCCCCTCCTGCAGTCTGACCGCTACCACCATAGCCATTCACGTTTTCGTCGTCCCCGTTTTCGTCCTGCTTACATGTTAGTCTGGTCCCGTAGCACACTGTGTCCGTTTGCACCTACCTCGCTCAGCAGTGAAAAGTCTATTGGGTGACTAACTTTAGTGAAAATTTTTGATATATTTGTTTTGTAGAAATATGACCTAAAGGTAACGTTGATAACATTATTTCAAAATATGTGTACAAAATTGGCGCGAAAATAATTTTTGAATTTTTGACTTTAACATTAGTAAAACGAGAAAAAGCTTCCTCTTCATGTCAAAAGATGTATTGTCTGGATACAAAGGCGAGATACCTGGGAAGGTGGTCCCATGCATTTTTTGTTCACGCCCCACCTGGCCCCACCACGTCCTGCATTGGTGTAGGGATCTCATCAGTCAGCCAATGCAAAATAATTTCAATTGGATTTAAATTTGAGACCGCGAATACACCGTCTACTGAGTAAATGAAATGTCCACGTCGTCAACAGATAATAATAATTAGTTTTAGGATTTAAAGCGACCAGAAAATTCATTTATTTATTGTACAGTGAAATTAATTTAAAATTTCAACTCTGTAGTCGGAACTCAGATTTTCAGCATGTATTATGAGCCGTGTCACATTCTGCGTTAATAAATAACTATTCAGTTTTCATTGTCTGTAAATGCTATTGAAATATATAATAATGAATTCTCGTTTTTAAATTTTACCAGCACGTGTATAGTACTTACGAAAAATTCTGTAAACTTAAAAATAAATATTTTCGAAAATTAGGAAGTGACAACAATAATCAATTCTATGCATGGTGAAACTATTCTAAAGTTCCTACTCAGAATCTGAACTGTCACTTTCAGCATTTATACACGCTTAGAAAAATAGGAGTGAATTGTCTACTTTACTGTTAATTTCTAACTACTTTCTTGTTACTCCACTCCGACATCCACAGTGAATCCTGTTAACCACGGTCAACAGGATTATGGTTAGTGATTTACAGTGAAAACTATTGGACTGAGTATACTAGAACGGTGTTGGATCACGCAACACTAATCCTGTTGAACGATTTTATTAATTAAAAAATAACCTGGAATCGTTCCCCTGGATTCGAACGCACACCCTTTGGATTACGAACCTGACTCCTTAACCACTGGACTGCCACAGCACATTAACTATGGATTACTAATTTAGCATACATATACAGTGATATAAATGCTTCAACAGGTTTAGTGTTGATTTAACAAGTTTGGTGTTGGGTTTTCAACACCAGTCTTGTTGCATGTGGTTAACAGTTTTCCCCGCCCTCAAAAATTTCAAAATTTACTACTAAACCTGTCAAAGTTAACAGCTTAACCTATTGCCACGGCCTATCTACATTCGTGTCAAGATCTTTTCTAAGCGTGTATAAATTATAATCCGCTCGTCACATTCTGCGTCAAGCAATTGATTTGCAATTCCATCACGAGTCCACATTTCTTCTTCAACCTTAATTATTTTTTGAACGCAAGATTTTTAAACATCCGGTTGAATTCCACGAACGACTTCGATGGCTAGGTTGTACACATTTTTAGTCCCTCTAACTGAATTAAGTTTCGCAATTTTGCCTTTTATATAATAGTAGATATTATTAACTACTTTTGGTCTATAATTGTCGTAATGAAATAAAATTGAGCTCGAGCAGATTAATTTCATAAAGCAAAATGCTGCGTTCAGCAGGGACATTAATATTAGTGATGACAACGTAGGGGTTGTCCCTTGTGAGTTATGACAATTAAGTTTAAAAATTAGGTTTAATATGCTTTCCGCACCCCTCCGCACCTAATTTTTTCTTAAACTATAGCTAAGACTCAGAGCTATATTTTAGCGCAAACCGCTAATGCAATCCTCAGCAATCTTGTAAGTAATGAGGAATTCAAAATGAGCCATTTACTTACATTACGCTTTAAACTGACATGCCAGCTTTGACATTTTATTTGACACGGTTACAGTTCATTCAGAATTCTGAAAAACGGCTACAAGCTACGTAATAAAGCATAGTTTAATTTACGATATTGAAAAGTAAGATTTTTGAAAGTCGAATTTTGTCCCTCATGAGAAAAACTCACTATTAGGTGGTCCCAGTGTGCATTGTCATAAATCTTTAACACCATCGAAATTATTCAGAAAGTGACCACTGCCAGGATATTTCGATACTAATATTTCAGCGATTCAATCATTTAATATTCAAAATCCTTAATAATGTATTGTAAAGGTTTTAAAGGGTACTACATATTTTATCACCTTCTAACTCAGGTATCTTTGTACTGTAAAGCTTTACCATAATTATATATGTTACAATGATTGTATGTCTCCCTTCACCGCCACCACCTCCCTCCTCCACCTCCACTACATCACATCAACAACAAGCATTACAAAATAATTTAGCATGATTAAAACGTACAAAAAATTTTTTAAGCTTCACCATGGGCATACTATTTCTCTCTCCTTGTACAGGTTAACCTTTTGGTTGTACCATCACAATACTTTAACAATCACAAATTATAATATAACCAGCGGGATATAATTCTAAAAACATGATAACGTAATTATAGATACACGGTAAAACCTTTCTAGCTTGTTTACACCGCCACTACCTCTAGCGGACGCAGACCTTTACACTAATTAATAAAGACATTGCTAGACCTATAAATACAAACAAGTACGCAAATTAAAATAATAATTAATAAGAATTATTAAAACTGTGATAGTTGGGCTACCCTAATATACAGAACAAAGAGAACTGCCACTCTACGAAAATGTGTCCACACACAAACATTATTATGATTAACACTTTTTAAAAACACTTTTTAAAAACATGATTACTGATAAAAAAATTAGTACGTAAACAAGTTGTCACGATTAAAAAATGCCAAGAGCAAAACTCCTACATATAACTGTATATACTATATAATGAGTACATTTTTTTGTTTTTTTAACATTACCTACTAGAAATGTTCTGTACCTTCGCATGAGTAACTGGTTGTAATTATTGTCATTCCAAACTTACTTATTCTTACGTATATATTACTTTTTCCCATTATCACTAAGTTACCTTAGAATACTGACTGGTATTATATTCATCACGATTACTAAGTTTTAAAAACCCATTATTTTGTTTACTTTTGACATGATTACACTTTTTTTAAAATATGACGTTGCAGTTATCACGTGTGTTACTTTGAACTCTTATAGATAAAATTGTAAATATATATATATATAGAAGTAACATAATTTTTCATGATTAGAACATACGACAGATCCGTCACAGATGGACATGTGAATAGTTAAATTAATTTAAAGTAAAAAAAAGTATCAGGCTTCACTATGAGCAGACTATTTCTCTCCATTTGTACAAATTTCCCTTTTGCTTGTAGTATTACCATACTTTAACAACCAGAAATAATAATACTAACCGTGAAAAACATAATTACTGGTTATAATAACTCTTCAGATGATCTCAGAAATTATACATGAAAAGTAACAAATTAAAAACTACGGTGACACTGTGCTAACACTGTTACAATAATCTATGCACTCGAAAACAAAGAGAATATTTGGTAAACGTGGAAATCCAGCTCCTGGGACAACAGTTCTTGGCTGATAATTAGAGGAACCAAAAGCTCTCTCAAACATGTGTTGCAGCCAACATCAGGTAGGTCGTGGGTTCTAATGAACAACTTGGACGAACTAAGAAAAGGTAGACAAGTAAGCCACACCAAAAACTTGCTAAGTTTATCGCCCCCTAACAAAATTAGAATTGTATATTTAAAAACGGAAGTAACAATAATATATATTATTGGTATTATACACACACACGCTGGCTATTATTAAATGGCATCTTACTTGCGACTACTTCGTGTAAGTACGTAGAGAGCATCAGTATTATACGCGGATGCTCAAGAGCATCGTTTTCATCAAAAGATCTCATAATCTGGTCCACCGTCGTGAACCCATCTGCAAGCTTGATGAAGGTTCCATCTATAAGATTAGTGTGTGCTTGGAGGAAATTAAAAACCGCAGACTGTCTAATCATAGATCGCATGACATTTAATTGATGCATTCTTGGACCCACCACAGCAGCAAATTTAAAGAGGCGAATTAGGTGGTCGACATGCGAATATGTCAATGCTAAGACCACTTTAAAACTTATCAACTTCGATCGTGTGGCAAGTATGCGCTGGGCGTCAAAGCTACTTGGATTATTTTTGTACTCCAATAACTATAAAGAGAAAAAAATAAAATAAAAAATTCCGTTTTGTACTGCAATCTACAAAAAATAACACTGCTTACATACAAATACAATATGATAACTTGCAATTATGTAGTTTTACTTACATCCTTAAGAAGCTGTCGGGATTCCATGCAAGGTAAGTCGTTTTCACATATATCTGCTACATCAGCAAAATTGGCTGTGTTAGGAACAAATATATACTGTTTGACCACGTCACTGAGCCCAGCAAAAAAAAATCCAATATGTGTACAAGCGTGTATCATAAAACTAGCTACTCTGACGAACACATCGTTCGTACTCGGTTCGATAGCTGAAGACGGTAAAAAAAAATCCTGTTCTCCTTCAAAGACACAAATTCCATTAAGCTGGGTTTCCGTAAGAGCTACCATGCCTTGCCAAAAATACTCACGGAGAGGTCCCCCTGCATCGTAACCTACAAAAATTAAAATATTGACTGTAGATGAGTAATGGCGGTTTTGGCGCACCTACGATTATAACCCCATGTATTTTAAAAACAGTAAAACAGAGTAACAAATCATTTATTTTGGGGTATTTTAATAGGAAAAGCAGTGATTTTAAGACATTTTGTCGTATGTGACAGATTTTTGGGTTTGAGATGGCCGATTTTGAGGACACAACTACGACTACGATTTTGATTATTTAAAAAGTCATGTATTTTAATGCTTTTGATCTATTGAATTCTATAATTTCCATGTAGTAATGGAAATGTAATGTTCCAACGTAGTTTTACTAGTATCTAAAATATATCTCTTATTATCAAAATTAGCTAATTCAATTTTTAATTGATTAAAAACAAACATATCTAATTTATCTGATCTAATTTGATTAAAATGTACTTCATCTTTGGTTTCACCATTTCATATTTTTTTATGTTTCAATCTTATATTTATACACAATATGCTTAGGTATGCCTTTGCCTCGTTTCTTAGTAATCAATTTATTGTTAAATTTAATAGAATATGAAAACATTTTAGATCTCGATCCTGCAAACTCTGTACAAATATTTTTATTAGTTTCTATTTTAAAACAACCCAATTTCTTTCTATTCATAATAGGTAAGCCAAATATATTTTTAATTCCTAAATCACAAGTATCATACCAAAATTCCATGTCATTCTTTATATCTTTATAGAAATCATTAATTCTTATATAAAGCATTAAACCATTAGTATCAGTTTAAATTATTTTTAGAGTTTTACCCCATTTAGGTGTCAAATGTTCATACGCATATTTATACATCCTATATTTTGACATTTCTAAAACACAAAATCCTATAAATATGGGTTTATTAATTAATATACTAATTTTATTCATATGTATGGCTACTAAATCTGTACTTAATATTGTTTCACAATTAAAATTAATGTTACTGATATATTTTAAAGCTTTTTCTCTATCAGTACAAAATTTGATATCTTGTCTTTTCAAAAATTTTTCTATTGTTTTACCAAATACAGAATTATTAATGAGCTTAAAGAAATCGTTTTCGAAATCAGATGTTGCTTTTTGCCTAAATTTTGTATTTTCATCAATATATGGTTCCAACCAGGTAATTTGATTATAGTTTATCACACAATAAATTTTTTTAGTACTAATACATGTTGTAAAGCTTGTTGTAATGTTCTATAATTACAGATTAATCCGTTTTTATTTCCTAAACTAATTTTAATTTTTTTGATCTTTTAAATTTTAAATTGCCTTTTAACTTATGTTGATAGTTAGATAATTCAGCATCTTCTACTTTTTATGCATAGAAAAAAACGGATAATCATTATGTGAATCATGTACTTTTTAGGATATTCTTAATCCACTTTAAGTGTGTATCCAATATCACTATCAATATCTGATGTTGTTATATTGTTATATAAATTATTAATTTTATCTTCTGTTCACCATTTAAACCCATAATCAGGTAACTTAAATGACAAAGCATCACTATAGAAGTTATTAGCATCAACTGGTACTAGATATGAGGATTCTTTAGTGAAATTATAATTACTCATATTTATTATTAAATCTAACATCTCTGTTCATTATTCCAGATAATACACCTCTTATTCCTTTCTAAAACATTAAAAACACATCTAGATCAGTTAAAAGTTATATTTCCAATCCAGTCGTTTTCAACATAGAACTCCATGAAAATCCAAGAGCTGTAACATATTGGGCAGGATCTCATTCGTAATGATGTAAAGATAAATCTCTAAATGATTTGAAGCAATTAGCCAATAATAAAACGTCACATAAATACATTTCCATATAATTTTTAAATATATATTCATAACTAGGATATCTATTGTAATGAAGTTTACTAAAAGAGTACTACTAATGAATATGGAAACGCTATTTAATAAAATTATGATTGATGAAAAATGCCCGAACAGCTGGTCCAAAATTAAAATAGTGACGTTATTCATAAAAGGCGATAGAAGTAACCCTGCAAAATATAGAGGAATAGCTTTACTGAGTTGTGTGTTGAAGCTTTTCACTCAAATATTACTTGCAAGACTGACAAAATGGTCCACAACAAATAACATCCTGCCGGAGTCCCAAGCGGGTTTCCGGAAAAATCGCTCTTGTATGGATCAAGTCTTCTCACTGGCGGGCATTATTCACAACCATATTCGTGTGTCAAACAGAAATGTGTACGCCCTCTTTGTGGACTATAAGCGAGCCTTTGATTCCGTAAGTCACAGTCTCGTGTGGGTCAAATTACATAAACTCGGACTGAGTGCTAAAATCATAAGGATCCTGCGAACTATTTACAACAAAGCAGTAATTAAAGTAAGAACAGTTCACGGTCACACATCACCAATTGAGGTCACCGAGGGGGTACCACAAGGGGAATTACTATCAACGCTTCTATTCTCGCTCTTTATCTCAGACATGGACGAGTACTTTGCAGCCAATAACCTCCAAGGTCTAAGCATCAACCATAAGGTGGCAATTTTTATACTCATGTACGCTGACCACACTGTGATACTAGCTTACTCGGAAGGAGACTTAAAGCAGAAATTTAAAACTCTGGAAAAATACTGCACAACAAACCAGCTAGCTGTCAACGTGGCGAAGACAAAAATCATGATATTTGCTAAGAGTCAAAACATTAAAGTGAACTAGATACTTAAATATCATGGAGAACAAATTGAATTGGTTAAAAAATACACGTATCTTAGTGTACAATTTAATTCATCCGGCGTCTTCTGTAAAGCAGCCCAAGTATTTACTAATAAAGCTCTAAGATCAAACGGCGGTTTATGGGACATGATAAGCAGAAGTAGATCAGACTCCTGGGATGCAAAAATCAAACTCTTTGAATCAGTTTCGATGGCCACGCTTTTGTATAGCAGCGGTATATAGGGACTGCAATATGGTGACTAAATTGAGCCGCTCCAAACACGTTTCATCAACTCTCTTCTTGCGCTTCCCAGAAACACTCCAGACTACCTAGTACGGCTCGAAGCTGGAAGGTGCAAACTCGAAATTACAGTCCTAAGACAAGCATTAATGTACTTAAGCAAGATACTTAAAATGGAAGAAACAAGAATTCCACGTGTTGTATATAAAACATCCGGCGCTTCGCGCCGGATTTGTCGACCGTGGGTGGGCCCAAAGTAGATGCTGAGCTTGAACAAAGGCGCAAGACAATTTATGTTACGCTAAAAGATGACATAAGATTTATGGAAGCTCCCCTACCATTAATAAGCCATATACGAATGTGCATAGCATGTAGTTTAATATTGCTGCTAAACTTTTATAAATTTCACCATTCACAAATGCCGTCATTCATAGAGGTTCCCCTACCATCAATAAGCCATATACGAACGTACGTGGCAAGCAGTTAAAAAAAGGATGGAAAAAATTTTAAAGTTGGAACTAGGAGTACTAAAAACTATAATATTTGAATGACGTCATTATAGGCGATCCCTAAATATCTATAACACATATAGGTAAGTCCGTGACATGTAGTTAAAATAGGCTGGGAAAAATTTTAAAGGTAGAACTAGGAGTACTAAAAACTATGATATTTGAAGCACGTCATTATGGACGATCCCTGAATATCTATAACACATATAGGTAAGTCCGTGACATGTAGTTAAATTAGGTTGATAAAAATTTTAAAGTAGGAACTAGGAGTACTAAAAACTATGATATTTGAAGGACGTCATTATGGACAATCCCTGAATATCTATAACACATATAGGTAAGTCCATGACATGCAATCAGTTAAAATAGGTTGGAAAAAATTTTAAAGTTGAAAATGGGGGTGCATTAAACTGTAAAATGTAAAGGACGTCACTTAAGGGCGATCCGTCACCATCTATAACCCATTTATACATTCCCAGACCCGCGACCACTATACCAGGCTGCCCTGTGAACGTACATATGCAAGTAGTACGCTGAATTGTAATAATGGAAATTCATGAATAGTTTGCATTCGTATTTATAATGGCAAAGCTTGACAAGCCCTCAGCTCTGTTTGTACCTCCGGTATGTTGCAGGCAATTGGAATGGGGCACAAATGAAGTCACTCACATTAAGGATGGGTCACTTGAAA
>JAQFZE010003196.1:0-12996 GCA_034695245.1 Dicyrtomina saundersi | reverse complement strand
CTGCTGTTACATTCCGTCCGTAGGACGGGCTGGGTTACTGGTTATTGTATATATATATACTCAACAAACATAAATAATAAATATTCATATTTTTATTACATTTAAGTAAAGTGACCGTCAGACACAAACTAATTTGCAAGTCAATGTATACATAATTGCAAATCAATTGACTTATTCCTATAGTATTTTACCTTAGTTTAATGTACCATATAAACCAATGTCAATAGTCAATACAGATAGTAATAGTCAATAGTATTTATTGTTGAAGTTGAAAGAAAAACAAATGACACGAAAGTCTTTTGTATGTGTACGCTCTATGGAAAACCATACTCATTTATTCAATCATTCTAACTGCTGTATAATTCTTTACCTGAATAATTATTGTATATGTTCGTACACTCGTAACTATCGATATATCGTCATAATAATATATATTTTTTAAATATCTGTAAAATACAATGCTACTAACACACGTACACGTACATGCTCTTTCACCACACATACTAAACGCGTAACTCATTGATATACAATTGTCAAGAATTATTATTTCCATGTATAATATATTTATAAACATAAAAAGAAACACTTGTGCGTTTTTGGAAATGAAGAGTGAGCGAAACATAAAAATATGAAGCTATAAGAATAAATGTTAGCTTCCTCATTTAAACTTTACAAAATAAATAATTACTACATGACGTCCACCCAGCGGCATATCGTCATGAGTTTATATGGTCTCGCATCTCACATTATAAAATCATATTTTTAGTTTTTTTTTCTTGCTGTTTTTGGCAACCGTAGTTTCTCTCAGATTCTGGTATTTTTTTTATACAAAATCACATTAAATTCTATCTTAAGTTTTCGTGAAATATTCACAAAACATTCGTATGAAATATATTATATAGCAATAGCGGCATAAAAAAGTAACCTTAGGTATTTTTACATAAACATTAAAATGACGACAACAAATATATTAATTAAAATAAATATATATATAAATGGAAAACTATTTGAAGAATTATCACAAAGTCGATTGGCATCTGAAAATGCAACCGGTTCTTCTTTAAAAGGAAAATAATTTAAATATGTTATAACTAGCTCACGCCAGTCACTCTTTTGATCCATGGTTTATAGAAGGTCATACGCATGTAAACTCCGGGAAGATTTGGGTATGCACATTTGATTCCGTGTGAGACTGTTCCGGCTAGGACCCATTGGCCAGTTGATCGTTGCATCGCGAGTGGTCCACCACTGTCACCCTGATAAATAGAAAATGAAATAAATTATACATAAAGAAAATCTTTGAAAATTGACAAAACAAAATGACACAATAAGTTTGAAAAAAAAATAGAATTCCTTGAGTAAGAATGATGGCAAACGAGCTTTCACTTTAAAATTTCAACATTCATAAATATTAAATTTGGGAGTATTAATCGACTGAATATTTACCTCACAAGAATCCTTTAAGCCTTGAGCATAACCAGCACAAATAAAACTATCTCGTATGGCTTTGATATGACCGGACTTTAAAAACATTTGTTGACACTCGGTATTGTTGATTATTGGTACGTCGACTTCGTGTAGAGTCTGTGGCACTCCGCCACCTGAAATTATTTGAAAATAATTTTTATTAAAATTTCAGTCCTAGTCATAGTTTACATTTTTATTTATCATAATCAAGTATTTACAAATGAATTGAATTTTCTTTTTTCAGAACTAACCGTATTTCAAGCGACCCCATCCTGTGACGTAAGCTTGTCTTCCAACAAAGACATCTTCTTCATTGGGAAGACAAATGGGAACGATATGCTGTTGATATTCGATTGGGGATTCTAATTCCAAAATAGCAATATCATTCTCAAAAGTTTGAGCGTTGTAATCCCGGTGAACAATAACTCGCTTCACATTCTTTGTTATTGCAGTTGCACCTCCAGCCTCAGTCTCGGAAGAAATATCAAAATCTCCTAAAACCACCGTGAGCGTTGCTAGGAATCCTGGTTGACAATGAGCGGCTGTGAGGACGTACTTGGTGGAAATCAAAACGCCGCCACATTTATTCTTGGAGAATAGGCCAAGCCAAGTGGCTTCCCGGACGAGTGCTTGCCACGGCCAACGACCAACTTTAGCTGGTTTTCCTCCTACGATACGTCCTTGCTTCATTAGAGGTCGAATACCACAATCTGCAAATAAATTAATCATATTATTATTTAGTTTGTGTAGAAAGCTTAAAAGATTATTAACTGAAAAAATCATGTGATTTAAATTCCAATGTCTTTTTTCTCAACTTACCTCTTCTAAAGTCCATGGGTCTAAATGTTGTTGTTGTGGTTGTTGTAGTCGTAGTTGTGGTGGGAGTTGTTGTAACCTTCTTTGTTACGTGAGACGCAGATACCTTCACCCCATTGCTGGGCTTACTAGAAGAACCTGGCCTTCCAATACCAGTTTTCCCAGGTTTTATCAACGGAACTTTCCCTACCATCGGGAATGGAGGAAATAACGGATCTGAAAGTACACTGAGCGGATGGAGAGTTGACGGCCCGGAGAAGGAGGGTGGAGCGGAGGATGCTGACAGTATTACTTCATCCAAGTCTAAATTGTCCAGGGTTCCAGCCAGTCCTTGCACAACCTATCGTGAAAAATTATTCAAATTAGGTAAGTATTTTCTTCAAAAACATTTTTTGAATGATATCTAGTGATGTTAAAGTGTTTTAATAATTGAAAATTTTGAACATTTCCTTACCTGATTCACAAAATCATCCAAATTAGCCTCCAAGTCATCCTGTAAAATAGCCTCAACAGGTGCTTTGTCTTTAGTGGACGGTTTTGAACTAAACTTATCTGGTTTTTTCCCAAACGATGGATTTTTCATTGACATTATCATGCTTGTGAGCGGAGCGACCGTCCCTTTCTTTGACGGGCCAGCAAGGTCAATGATTAAACCTGGCGTTGGTTTTTTTCTGGGCGGTAGTGTGTACATTCTCTCAGTTGTGGCTCGCGTGTAAATTTTTTCACTCGGCGGTTTCGGTCTGAGCCTCTGTGTTGTACCTGCCGTGATTTTCTCTGTGGTAGTGGGGGTAGTGGTTGTTTTTTTGGTTGTGGTAGTAGTAGGAGTCGTAGTCGTCGTAGTAGTAGGTGTAGTAGTGGTTGTTGTAGTTGTAGCTGTCGTGGTGGTGGTGGGTGCAGGTGTAGTGGTCGTTGTTGAAGTGGTAGTTCTGGCGGTCGTAGGCTTCGTTGTTGAACTTGTGGTTGTCTCTACGGTAGTTTCGATTGTGGATGGTACTTGAGTTGTGGTTGTGGTTCGTTTGGCAGTTATCAGAGATGGATAGAAAGCCGTTATGGGTGGGATCCTCTCTGTCGTCGTCTTTCCGGGACTCTTTGTTTGTGGTACGTTGGACAGGACACCAAACCATGTTGTGAGGCCACCAGTAGAGCCCGTGGAACTTTGTAAACTATTTTCAGTTTGTGATTGGGTGACTGGTTTTGGAGTGGACTTTGTTTGATCGGGATATTTAAAAGTATGAACAACGTACGTGGAGGAGGCCCATGGCTTTGAGGTAGCCACTGAAAAATGAACTCGATCGGTACTGGTATCCTCTCTGAGGGAGTCACTACTGTAAGTGTTCAACGTAGTCTCGTCAATGCCACCATCAGTGGTATCAGTAATTGCACTGTCCGCTTGTCCACCACTGACACTGGAAGTCGTCGTAATTTTCCAGAGATCACTCAAGTTCACATCGCTCACTCTGTTCACATTCCGGAGCGTCGTTTCCCGCTCAGACGGGAGTGTCGTAGCCGCACCGCTCCCCACACTCGGTGTTTTAATATTATTATTAGAAGTATTCTGAACTAAACTCACATAGAGTTCGTCCGAGTCAAATTTGACATCCGGCTCCGTCGTGTCCTTCACTTGAGATGCAATTTGAAGCATGACTGACAAAATATTCTCTGTATTCCCACCACTGCCAGTACTTCCTACATTCTCACTAAAGAAGGACGGGTTGACGGCCGTTGTAGTTCTTTCACCATTATTATTGTCGTCACCACCTTGTACGTGGCTCATTTTATTTTTATTGCTGTTACTATTACTATTAATACTAGCGTCACTATAATTATACATGGAGTAATTTTTATCCTTTAATTTCGTCCCACTAATGTCAACGTACATAAAAGTCGAAAGCTTGGGAGGGGCTTCTGTATTAATCTCACTATTAGTAGTACTCGGTGCAGTGTTTGAATTTGAACTCCCATCACTCATCCCATACGTGTCGTAGTAATTATTTTGTGTGTTCAGTGTCGAAGATTCCAAAGAGACAATAGATTGGCCATGCGGATGATGCAGATGGTTGTGATTTCCAGGAGTGCTGTCACGAATAGGATTACTGACACTGGAGAAAGTTTCCAGAGCGACAGGAAGAAGAGTGCTAATGTAACGGGTAGTAGGTAGAGTTGAAAATTCCCCAGCTGACAGAGAACTGTGAGGAGGGTGTAGTGACACCATCGTTTCACCGCCCTCATTTTTCTCTGTGACTCGGTTGTGAGCAGGAGACTCAGTTGTAAAAATAACTGAACCAAATGAAGGACGAATCGGGAAGCGGACTGGACGCACTGGGGAATCGGTGGGTAGAGGAATGGGTCTTCCTCCGACCGGGAACTCATTTGATGGGGCTCTGGAGATTGCTGGGAGGCTGAGTAGGCTGGCAACTCCGACCTTCGACTGCTGTGATGGAAGTCTGTCCAGATTCTGGTAGGGGAATTGTGTTCCGCGGACTCCCGTGATTGTTTTTGCTGTGGTCTCTCTGGTGATTGAGAGGGTTGTTGCAACTGTTGGGATCCTGGTTGTTGGGGGTATTGTTGATGTCGAAGCATCTTGATAGGGTTCCTCTGTGGTTGAGCTATAGTTCAAAATGTAACAGCAAGCTCCAAATAGGAATCGATCCACGCAAGCTCCAATAACAGTTCCTCTCTGTTCTTGACACTCCAAATTGAACATACAAATCCCAGTTATATTCTCATAACGGTTCGACGAGCATTCCTTTGGTGCAATTTTCAGTCTTCGATAAGTACCTGGTAGTGAGCAAAGACAAGAAAAATATAATAGCAATTAGTATCATTTCCGTTACATGTTATAAATTGTTTCGTATTTCTATTTCTATTATTTTGATTATTTAGCATCTTATTTTTAAGTTTCGTATTCTTTTCTTCGTTGTACACTTTACGGACTGGGTCGTCTGGGATAAGGAAAAACATTTTTGTTTTATGTAAAAGGAGACAACGTAGAGAATTTCTGACATAATAATAATAATTGTAATTTGGATGTACGTGCCCTCAATTTAGAGGCAGGTTGAGCAGGATAATCTAGAGTGAATGTGACTTCATCATCATCATCATCATCATGACCATGATCATGATCGACAAGCTGCAAGGAGTTTTAGAGCCGCTTGAGACAAAAGCCTACTAAGCACACCTCTACCCTCGTGGACTTAAACTCACTTAACAATTTAATCCACTTTACTCCCATGTTTCTTGATTGTTCTGGATTCTTGCTGCAGTTATCGAAGATAGTGAAGAAACGAGCCACGTCTGCAGAATTGTATTCAAGAAAGCACAGAGAAAGAACTTTAAATACACAAAGTCACTGCAATGACTCCAATGAATTGTAAAGCATAGGTATAGGTAGATAAGCTCATTTTATTTTACAAGAGTCATCCCTAATTGTAATTTCCGTCGTGGTCCATCTTCACATGGAGGATCACTCTATTTACTTATATTTAATCCATGTTCCACTCTAAAGCTCTACGCTCTGCACGACTTCCTCTCCCTCTTTCCCCTACAACTCGACAAATATTTAAAACAGTCAATTCATTCTCGCCTTCTTTTAACCATTAAATTCATGATGAGCATTTCATTCATTTTTATTTCATGCTTTTAGATTGAGTGTGATATATACGTCTCCTCTGTATCTCTAATCCGCATCTTTGTGCATATATATCTCTTCAACTAGCCGACTTTCTGCTCGTCGTGAGACAGGTTTACACGCTTTGACACTGATACTCATATCAGCAACTACATCCAACCACTATCAATCTACATACTGACTGGGTAGGCTCGTCTTTGATTATGTCCATTATACATATGCTCGTCGAGAGGTAGAAGAAGAAGAAGAAGTGCATGTGCAGTTGTAATACATACGACACACATAATACCTACTACTACATGGCAGAAGGTTTATGGAGTTGTAGTCGTACTTGGTGCTGCTCGTATTGAGCACTTATCCTATTTTCCATTTTCGTTTGTCGTTCCCTATTTACCAGTTGTTACTGTGAAATCAAAATTATCCTCGCCTTTATGGAAAAATATGATTAGTTTATGCTAAAGAGACGGAAACAGGAGTAGTAAAAACCATGTAATTATGCATGCATATTTATTTTTTTACTTCCTATCTCATAGCACTACGTACAGAGTTCTTACTGCTTAACTTTCTACCGATTCTGTAGAGTGTATAATATAGGGAATAGAGAGGGTTTCAAAAAATGGAAGGAACTCATAAAATTTTATCTCCATCGTAAAAAATATAGTGCATAGGTAACCTTGAGAGCATTATTATTTTGATATGAAAATGAAAAGGTTAAGGTGCGGGGACGTGGAGGAAATGTGTCAAGCCGAGAAATTTCGACGACAAAAAGTGAGATCAATTTCACATGGTCTAATTTAAATTAACTATGTATTTCTATGAAATTGAAATACATATAATATGATTTGAAATAATTTAGACCATTGAAAAAGGAAATCTTGGCAGCAGTACATCATTGAATACATTCCTGACTTTCCCGATATAATAAAGAGCAGATATACTACTTGTATTATTATTACTATTATTGAAGACTGGGCCTACTTGTGGGAACTTCTTTTTGCCCCCTTTGCATTTTCCATTTTTAGAATGAAAAACTTTAAATTATATATTAAATTAATTGCATTTTCATTCCATTTTTATTTCTATGTGTCATCTTACATGCTTTGTATGAGGAGTATTCTGTTATTTACTTTGTATTGAAAATATTTCTATTTTAAAAGTATACTGTAAATAATTTTTGAGCCAGAAATACTCCTGGACTGAAATATGTTCGTGTTTACTACTGCTACTATTCCACCACCACCACCACTAATCAGTAATGGTAGCCTGCTAGGCGTCTGTCTAGCCTACTGCGTATAGTGCATAGTGTAGTGTACAATAATTACTGTATAGCTATCACCATTATTATTATTATTATTATTATTATTATTATGGTTTGCCTTTTCTCACCGTACGTTTTACTATAATATTACCTTTATGGACTTGAGACAGAAGTTAGAAGAGCTACGACTGTGTGAGTAATAAGACCGACGACCACCTTATTGCCATCATCCCATTCCACCATTACCGTGCAGTAGTGTTATGGAATGGAATAACAGAATCGTTTACGGACACCACCGTCCTTTTGTTTTGATTGAGAAAAAGATACCTATATAATTTGGAGTTGGACTCTGAAAGGAAGAAAAGGTATGGGTAGTGTGATGTTATATGTAGATATGACGTTTATGCTTAATACGCATACAATGCATAAATGTAGATTGTATTGTATTCCTTATTTTTCTTCCCACCTGCTTCTTGAGGAATTGGAGGCTGATGGAAAAATCCCGTTATGATGTTTCTTTCAATTTTCCTTTAAGCTTTTATACGATAGTTTTAAAGATATACGGCGAGAGACGTTCAAAACTTCAAAATTCCATTTTACACCTGCACTCTCCTCTCACATTATTGTCCTTTTACTTGCGTTTTATATTTTATTGTACACTAGCACACTCCCAACTCCCAAACAACCTGCTACTGACGTTTATACAGATTCAGATAATTTCACTTCAACAACACTCTTCACTCTTCGTATATATCGTATAACTAGTTCCTCCTAAGGCTGACCTCACTGACTGAAATAAAGGAAAACTTTCAAGTTGGATTTTGTACGATTTTGTCTTCCTTCCTCTGTCCGTCGTCCGTCCTGTCCCTATCTGCATGCATATACAGCTATCGGCAAAGTTACATAAAAATTGACGTACCTAAGTGATGTATTGACAGCCGACATAAAACTTAATACTAAACTCATAATAGAGTGGAAAATTTTGTGTATGTATCGTATATAAAAACGAATTACGTCATATCCTATAGTAATCAACTCATGTTTTCCTTTTTCTGTTTTGAAAAGGTACAAAACAATGAGGAGGTGCTGATACGTACGTCAATAACAATACATGTATCTACTACTATTTACATAGACTATCGACAGTCACAGTCCTATAAAAATTAGGCTCAATGTAAAATGTAAATAATAACATACTATTCTACTACCCATGTGTCCCTTGCCAAGTTCTTTCATATAGTTTCAAACTTTCCAAAGCGTAACAGTATTTTTGTATGTTTTTTCAAATAATAAAGTACCTATAGTACACAGTGTACAAATTACAAAACATGCTCACACCTTCAAAGAGTTAAACAATAAGTATTATGCTTACGTATCGAGTATACTTAGAATTTGAAAAAAAAACAAGTCAAGCAGTACAAATTATGATATACAACAACAAGAACAATGTGAGAATAATTTCATAATATAATAATTGAAGTGACGCAATATAACAAATAATTATGAAACCCGTGGATGACTAACCCTTCCCTTGCTAATTGTTAGGTAAGGAATTATCGAGGAATTAAATCAAATATGTTGGTATTAGTATTGTTATTTGGTAGGAGGATACTGAATGTACAAACTATATGCACTTTGGACGACTAAAGTAGCATAAATCCTGCAACTATTTGTAATTAAAAGGATAAAATCATTCGAGCGATGTGGACTGTATAGTTGCTCAGTCAGATTATCTGTAGGATTATTATACCGACATAATTATATTTACCTAGGGACGTATACCTACTACCTACATTTGAAATTTACGAGGGCTAAAGATTTTCACGCACTTCGCTTCGGTCCAAGCCTGTGTGAGTAGGTCATTATGGACATACGCACATGTATTAGTAGGTACCTATCTAGTTATAGTGCGCCTTTACCTATATTAGCTATGTTGGCAGTTAATAATTGATAAGTTTATATGTAGCTATTTGGGTTCCTTCTGCAAGCAAATACAATACATACATGTTTTTAGGTTGAGTCTCATGTTATTGCTACTGTTATTGTTATTTATCTTTTTAAAACAACAGTACAAAAACGAACCTGTAAAAACAAAGATATTATATTTTTCTATATGCCTATTACAAACGTGGGTAGAGGTG
Source organism: Dicyrtomina saundersi (assembly GCA_034695245.1). Lineage (NCBI taxonomy): Eukaryota > Metazoa > Arthropoda > Collembola > Symphypleona > Dicyrtomidae > Dicyrtomina > Dicyrtomina saundersi. Next base: position 3,686 of record JAQFZE010003196.1, on the reverse strand, counting down.
CACTACATGTACTTTTTGGGTATTCCAAGAAGTCTGCCATGAAATCCGTGTTTTATCTGTAAGGACCATCCATTCCTTCAGAGAGAAACACACAGCTCGCACAAAAGAGCAACAAAGACTTAGTAATTATAGTACTCACTCTATCCATCATAAAGGTAAAACTGCAGAGTATTATCCACATTTTATCAGTATTATACATGGTACAGATTTACAGATATGCATCACTCAATCCGCAGTGCATCATCCTCCATTCAAGCATAATATTATTGTTGACTAAAAGCAATAACAATAAAATCCCAGTTCTAAATTACGTATGTATGCCAAGTCCCTTCTCTTTTTAGACTGAAATAAAATAGATAGTTAAAAGTAAATTTGGATTTGTGCTGATTAGATTTACGTAGGTGGTGGTGGTGGATTATGTATATCTAAGGGGCATAGTGATCGTGTGTGTGTGTATTGTATTATTGGGATTGGGACTGAATTAAAATGGCAATGTGACTATCTGTGGCTAATGTACCTTCTAATCGTCGTAAGTCATCCTTTAGTTCTTCTTCTCATCCTCACCGCAAGACACGTATACGTTACACTTAACACTTCACACATCATTTACAATAAATACAAATATATTTGTTGTTGTAATCTTAGTGTGTGTTTTGTGGTGTACGCATGTAATCAGTTGTGTTGACTATGTCTGTATTATGTATGGGGGATTCAAACTCACTCGCTCACGGCACGATTGCTGGAGGCTTTAGGCTATCTAGTACATATCTACAGTATTTTTTGTGTGTACTAAAGAATTTATTGAGCTCAAGTCCAATTCCAATTTAATGATCCATTGCATTGCTTCAAAGACAGATATGATCGTTAAAATGAAGACAGAGTCAATAGTATAGTAGTAACACTATATGTGTTGTATCGCTCCTGTTTGAGTTAGACAAACAACAACTGCAAGAAAATATCTCTAAACCCAATTTCTATATGCACTGCCTCACTGATCATGGGGTGTAAAATAGGAATGAAATAGGACCAAAGAATAAACTCATTTTTTATGTCAACTTCAACACCTATTTGTGGCCAGTTTGTTTGTAGGTATTTGTGCGGGTGTGTATGTGTGTGTTTGTAAAGTAAATAGTAAATAGAGTTTGAGATTGCATAGCATTCTTACGTTTCTACACTGTTACATATGTATTTCTACTTGTCAGCTCCCCTTTTGTCCTGTCATTTGTCTCTCCTGGGTAAATAGTGAATTTATCTGGTTCTGTTGTCCTAGACAGGAGAGACAGACAGGAGGGGAGGGAAGGGGACTATTGGTCTGGTTCACAATTGGGATTTTGTGTGTACACTGTACATAGAGGAAGAAGACACAGTGCAGAGTGACAGTGTAACTGCTGCAGACAGTAGTTTTTTTTATTTATAGGAAAACCCAAATACAAATAAATTGGTCGAGTGCGACAAAATAAGGATTTATATATTTATTTAACTGCTCACTGATATGCGTATATAGAGGATTAAATGGGGATTAGGCCAGGCCAGAGAAGTACCGCACTACGTAGCCCGCTGACTAATACTTTTCGATCAGGTAAAAGCACTTAAAGTATAAGCTCACTTTATCTACGGTATAGGACAATAATGAATGGACACACTATATAGAGATAGTCAAGCAAATCTAGGTTAATAGCTCTCTTCTTGACCGCATCTAAAATATTTGTTTTTATTTATTTCAGTCCTTGAGTCCGTAATGTCCCTTCCTGGACTGGAGTATAGGATTTGGAATTGGAATTTAGGAGGTTCTTCGTCGACGATCGTCGTTCGTTTTCCTGATTAATTTCCAACGGCAACTTGATACCTTACCTACCTACCTATATGCGTTTGTACAACAGACTGAAGAGGGCCTATTTATGTAGGTATTGCTAGAATTTCAACATTGTACTTTAATGTAAAGTATGTACTTCTTATTTCTACTGAAGTACTGCTGCCTATCGATAATAAAATTACATGCTACCAACAGACTACTGACACTGACAAGAAGCAATAAAATACGCATCACTACTGCTCCACACACATATGGCATGAGGCTGACGTGTGTATTTTATTAAGTTCAACTACCACAACGACAACATAAGAGTTGCTGGGTTTGAAATGTGTGTGTGTGCCTAAGAATAAGAATAAGAACAATTCACCGTAAGTGCAAGGAGTTTATATCTGTAAGACTAAAAGTCTAAGGTGGTAGGTAGGTAATAGTTGGAGTTGGGTAGGTACTTGTGCCTCTGAAAGAATCTCCTTGTATTTACATATAATGAAATACTCAGTCTTCCGATTTCAATTTAACGGGGTTTCTTCCATTTGAAATTAAAGTAAAGTCTCGAGTGTGAACAATATTGACAATTTGCACGGTATTTACAGGTATATTATACACTCCTTCCCATCCTCTATAACCATTGTCCTACGTTGGTCTATGCTATATAGTAGACACATAGGTAATGACTCTAATGATATCATTATGGAAACATAGACTGACTCTGACTAACAATAAGTAATAATATAACAGTAATGGTTTCATTTGTGCTTCCTATAATTATAATTACAATACATAGGAGACTATATACATATAAGCTGAGGCACAGTGTACGGCATACGGCATACGAACAGACTCGACCTCCCCCATTAAGTAAGTCATTTTTGCATTTTAAAAGAAATACTGTAAAGGCTTTTACGATTAGTAGCTAATAATAATCTCTAAGTAGCTTAAGAATTTGCATTGAAAAATAATATACTTCCTAAATACAAATCCTTTAATTGCTAAAAACTGGATTAAATTAAAAACTAAACACGTTGTTGTTTTCTTCCTTCAATTTTATTTTTCTGGGCTGTTTATATGTTTCATCTACTTGTACTGTTTTTCATATATTTTGTATAATTTTCGTTTTCCCCTATATAAATACATACACTGGAGTAGGATTTATAAGCCTCTGACTCTTACTGCGAATAAGCATCATTCTATGCAATTATTATGCCAAAGTATTATAATAATCTCGGTTACGTGTTAAATAACTAACTGAAACATTGAGAGGCTTTAAACATGCCATAAAATAACTGTTGAGGTAGTAAGTAGTAACTCTGTATGAGCGAGTGCAAATATGTGTACACACCTCCTTCGTCAAGTACATACTCACACACAATAGATACTATACATAGATACTAGTACTAATAATATAATTTGTGTGCAGTATATGCACGCATCACCCATAAACGCCAAACGGTCATGCAGAGGCTTGACGCGAGCAATAGGGCAGATTAGATAATTTATGAACCCAGGAAATTATGAGTTCAGGAAGTAAGTTAAAATATATTCAAACTATATCCCTATGCCTTCCAACAGCTACTGATTTACACACTTTTCTAAATGATTTTTGTAGTGTCAAGCTATGAGGAAAAGTATTCTTACTGCAAATAATATTGAAAATATACAATTATTAAAAGTATTCTAAAAATTCAATACTTGCCTGTTTGTTAATATAGATTCTGTTTCTAGGAAGTCGTTGAGTCTCGTTTTGTGCAAACAGAGGATATGTAGGAATACTCAGAGTAGACAGTAGAAAAATACAGATACTTGAAAATAAAATGAAATCGATTACGGATTCGAGTAAAATACTGATACTGATGTTGTATGGATCACTTGCTGCTAC
>JAQFZE010003195.1:0-12996 GCA_034695245.1 Dicyrtomina saundersi | reverse complement strand
AGTGCGTTTTCTTTAAATCCAATCTTACCGGTTGATGATGACTTCCTTCCTCTTGAAGCGCTTCTCTAGTTTCATTTTTTAATTCAGAAAAATCACTTTTGCTCTTCTCGACGAGTCCATGCTCATGCTCATTCTCAATCTCATCATCCTCAAGAGCAAGATTGACATCCGTCCTCAGTTGATTTGGACTGCCATTCATATTAATTGTGAAGGTGCCAGGAGTACTACTATTGTTGCTGCTGCTGAGACTACTACTACTATTTGAATTGGAACTACCCGTTACATTGCTGGCATCTTCAAATTTATTATTCCTCCACAGAGGAGAGGCTAAGGCTGCGGATGGCTTGACTGGATCAATGGTTCTTTGAGGAACTAGAATGGGTGGAGTTGTTGGTTTTGGTTCTTTGGATGCGGTCACTCGGACGGTTGAGGTGGAGGATGAAACAGATGTTTCTGTCGACTTGGATAATTTGACAGGCGTCACGGAGGACGAGGATGTTAGAAATTCATGTGAGGTTACATCATTATCTGTTCCAAAGCCATTGTCTCCATCCCCAGTCACCTTTAAATTGTCACAATTTAATTCGTCAATGGATTAACATTATTATTTTAACCTATATATACCTATACATAATTTATCAACCTTTTGAAATATTCAACGTAACTAGTCCTATGATACATCATTTTGAAGCTCTTGTAAAATAAACCATGGAATATTTTCAAAATTAAAACGTTTTTCTATTTACTGTATTTTATAGGCGGTTTTTCAAAAATCGGTTTTATGAAAATTTTAGATTCGGCTGGAAATCCAAATTTAACCTATTGCTTGAAATACTTGAACTAATATAATGTTATTATTAGATGACAAGATCAACACACTGCAGCACACTATTATTTATTGATCCCACATACATCTGAAAGGCTGTGTAGTTACTAACTACAACCTTTAATTCTGATTATAATTTTCAAGGAGCTTTATTAACATTGCTCCATATTGTTAACCGATGATAAAAAAGAAGCTCATAATCATGTAATTTCCTTTTCCATCCTTATATTATCTTTATCTGTGAATAATTTGTACTTGTAAGAATGGATGACTGCTGGTTGGATCCGGCTATCCATAACCAACAATCCAACCGCCGCGCCGGAAGAACCGAAACATTTCAATTTATTTGTTTGGTTTTAGTTTTGTGGGAAGGAAACTCCTCTGCCTCTGCAGCCTTGCATACTGGCTCTACATTTTCGAGTTCTAGAAATGACTTCAAAAATTATAGTTTGTACTTTTCTAACACATATGTATACATACATCAGCCCATTACGTAATTATGCGATGACTGTCCACAAAGCAACCTCGAATTTAGAAGAGTTAGCTCTACAAAAATTACTAGGTAATAATTAAATCATTAACGACAACGATACAATTAATTATTACTTTTTAATTATTTGTGCTTGCATTTTAATGCCTGACCGGTTAATTTCAATTTCCAAACTTTGTGGACTTTTCCAAGCATAGTGTTTGTTAACTCTGTTTCTCGTTCTTCTTGAATCTGGTTTTATTTTTTGTTCGCGCGTCAATGCTACTATTTGTTCAATTACTGATTACTGGCAAAAAAAAGAACAAAACAACAATAACAAGAAGAGATTCCCAACCGAGACAAAATCATTATACTCAATCCAATACATTTGATTGACCTACTTCCCTTAATTTATTTTTAATTCGTCTCACGTAACGCTTTATAACAATAACAAAAACCAAACAAATCGAGAAACATAATATTTCGAGAGTGACAACAAAGACTGGTCTAATAATATTGTACGTGACGTGACATCGTGTGTATGCGGAGTGGATCTGATTTTCCTTTCAGCCATTATTATCACACAGTTGCTGCAAAAACAATAATCTGAAATTCTTCTCATTGACAGAGTTTGAGAGTGAAACTGTTTATAAAAATAAAACGAAACATTCGGCAAAAAAAATATATCATGCGTATATGTAACGTATGTCCAATGTCTGTTATGCCGCAAAAACCTACCTGACTAACAACCTCACTGACTGTAAACGTAGAGAATCTGATCGTGAGTATTGACCGGCCCCATAAAATTAATCTACCGTAAGCGCTGCCAAATATGCCACTATTGACTATAAATTATTGCCGTTGGGCCGAAGGTCAGGCAGACAAAAGATAATGTGCATAACATAAAATGCAGCTCATCCTTTAACAACTTTCGACCTGAATTATCTCCTGCTGGTCACTTTAATACGGAAACAGCTTTTCAAAAACCTGGAACTACGCTAATATTTTATTACACTACTGAAGTCATATGGGAATGGTAAGCACCATGCGACACCAGTGCCACTGTAAAAGTACTTTCAGTTTCCCAGTACTATAATTACATTATCCTGTGTGCAATTTTGTGGCATTCTTTCTTTTGTTTCCTGTACATTCATTCCGCGATGGCGGCAGTTTTAAAGTAATACAGGAAATAAAAATAAACCGAGCATTCTTAAACTAGTATAAGAATCAGAGTTAAAGTAATGATAATAATGGCAGTTATTACTCTTATTAAACTCACCTGTGAAAAGCATTGTGTAATGATTAAAGTTGAAACTAGAAATATGAACATGGATTGACCAGCACTGAAGTAAAATAAATCTAGAGACGACGGTTGCCTTCTTCTTCCGTTTAAAGCCATCTTCCTATTCGACTGCAGCAGCATTCTCGAGCTAGAACAAGAACAATCACCTGTGAACAATAAAAGATGCGTTTTTCAGTTTTTTTGTTTGTTGTTGTAAGTTTTGTTACATTTTTTTTTAGTTATGATTTTAAGTTCAAGTTAGAGTTGTGAATCGTAAACGACCAGAGCTTACGCACGCACGCGATTCTAAAGTAAAAGGCGTAACTGACTGACTGTATATTATAGGAAAACGCACTAGTGTGTAAAACGTCAGGTAATCGTAATAATTAAATTTGGTCTTCACTCGATTTCTAACTACTATATGCCTATAATATCTGTATGTCTAACTTGCCTTCCTCAAACTACTCCTACAATATTTTTTTTTCAAATTTTGGAATGTTCACCGTCTTCTGCTGATTCTTTCAAATTGTTTTTTGTATGCTCTCCGCATAAATACCAAAACATAAACTGTGTGTGTAATGCGTCTTATAGTTGTGAGTATTCCAAAAGATATAACAAATGTTCGCGTAAAACAGTTTAATTCACCACGACCGCCGACCGGACCCTTTACCATTATACTTGTAGATACATTTATATATTTTTAAAATTATATAGTATATGGAAAATATCATAGAACCAAGATCAAACTCATGTAAAGTTATGAATTTCCCTTGAAAGTGTGATGCATGAAGCTACATTTAATTTATGGGAAATGTAACAGTTTTTGAACGGGCTAAACAAGCATCGCATCACAGACACATTCTTCGATACAGTGCAGTTATGTAGTGTCAATAGTAATAGCGGAGATGAGAATGAACGGGCACGGAAAGAGAGACATAGTGAGGCAACGGATTATTTTGTTATGATGGCTCCGCATCTTCCATGTAATATTTTACTGCTGACTCCTTAAAAAAACGTGCATATAGATTGGAGATATAGGCATATTATATTTTTCGTTATATGGATTTACTCGCCCACGATCACGATTATGTATGATTAGGATATAAATGTTTAAAAAAAACACATCAGAAACTAGGTACTATAGTCGTCACTAGTAGTACACGCTTATGATTAGTTTAGTTTAGTTATAGTGAAATGATTCTCATAGGATGAATGAAGTAACCTAATCTCCGTGTGAGTGTGACTGCATTTCCTTTCTTTGTATTTCACTATTAAGATATTATTATTTCTGTTTCTATTTAAACTCTCCAAGTGGCATTTGCCATAATTTGTTGCGTATTCTTTCATAACCGATGAGCAGAACCCACATCCCACTGTTCGTAGTCGTAGTTCGCATTAAGTATTATACGGAGTACCATCGCTATATACAACATACAGCCTGCCTAGGTACCTACACATTACTATTATGTTTTTTAAGAAAGAGCTGTCCGTACACTTTTTCCTGAGTCTTGATCTTGACTTGACGTACGTGACGTCTCAAGTTGAGATTTGCTTTCTTTCCTTGGAGTGGGTACTAACTAACTCAGGTGTCTGATTGTCTGTAACTCTCTCAGACCGTCTTCTCAGCACTATTTATTTTTACTTACAGGCGTAATTCTCCCGCCGCATTTATTGTAAATAATTGCCTACTAATGCACTACAATTTGAAAATGCATTTATAATAAGGTTTTTATCTCTGATTCTCGAGATTAGCTCAAATGCACGGCGTTGTTTGTCTCTGTCAGCAACTTACTTCTTTCACACACCTCACTCAGTCAGAGGTGCTCATCGTTGTCATTGTGATTATCATTTGTTTTGTGTCTATTCTAGATTCTCACCATCAGTGTCAGTGAGGACGAGAGGGAGGATGTGATTTGAATTCAAAAACTAAATTAAATAAATTGTCACTCGCAGAAGCACACGCAAAAAGTACAGTTTGTCTCATCTTCGAATACAGAGATGTATATAGGCTAAGTATAGGCCCATAACGAAGGTTCATAAATATAATCATGGAGGTAGTACGTACTATACTGGCTGTGTATGTATAGCTGTAGTAAGCAATAAAGTAATGTGGTGTATATATAGGTAGTTGAATCTTATATAATATTATTATTGTTGGTTCGTTGGTTGATGAACGTCAACTCCATTGAAAATATAATAATTGTATTATGACAGTTACTTAGCTACTACCGGTATAGGGAAGATCATGAGGTTTTGCGTAGAGTAGGTATATTTGGTGGGATTGGTTTTTGGTTAGAAGAATGCCTATATAGTTATTTTACTATAGTATTATGATGATGTCTTTTGGTGAATGAGGCATGGCATGGCCACAACCGATAACGCCACCGACAACTTTAACGACATAAAAAAAATTGCAATAAAAAAATCCTACGGATTACCTCATCATTACAATTTTATTATTATTATTATCTCGGTTATTATTATTTTCACTCGAATTGTTTTACAGCCCAATTTCTACGTCTCATCTTCCGCCAAAGACAGTGACGAGTGATAAAAAAAACAAAAAATTCTTGTCAACAAGGTATATAGTAATATTGCATTATATTTTTGCTGTCATAAAGTCTGCTGCCCAACATTATATTATCTATTATTTATATAGTTGTGCTAATACTACTGGTCCCAGCCCACGCTATATTTCAACCGTGGCAAAGGAAAATTTTAAAATGGCTTTGAATGAAACTACAAATATTTCAATAACTATGAGGATAAATAAATCATTTTAAAATCTGGAAGAAACTTTTAATTCTTCTTAAATAAATGTATTATTTTAAATCTCCTATTTGTTATGTAACAATGAAATAAAAATTACTTTACAATGTGATTTATGTTAATAATGCTGGGAATAAAAATATAAACAGAAAAAGAACATAATATAGAGGTAAACGGATGGGAGCTTGTAAGTCAAGCAGATTGACTGAGTTAGAATTAAATGTAATCAGCAGGTGATCCTCCATCCTTATCATCATCAACACTTCCGTAACTAAAGAACTATCCAACCTCCATTTACATACACCATTGATTTTTATTTGAAGTTCCAGCTTTGAAGGAGGTAGCCTGCAGTGAGTGGGACTCAAATGTTTGTGTGTGCATAGTAGCATCGTACCTACTTATGTTGGGCTTCAAGGATATGCTATGCCGTTTGACTCTCGACTCTGGGATGAAAAAAAAAACGCTCAAGTAGAATTCTAAATCTAATTAAATACAAAATGTCTAAACTTGGATAAGAAACAGTTATTTGTCGTCATGTGAATGTTTGACTCAATCCGAAACTTTGTAGTCTACATTTTTATTTTATGTCCTAGGGTACGGACATGGGAATAAGGGTGGAAGGTGGAGAGGTGTTGTAAGTAAAAATATCCCTTTTCTTTTATTCTTTTTCAATAGTCAAGATCAAGACTGCGAGGCTGGTTCGTCTCTTTCTCTTCTTGTACACTCTTTATTGTCCATGCTATTTTCGTGTGATATAATCTACATGTGGAATGGCTGTAGCTATGTGCTGTGACAATCACATAATAAACAGACTCTATACAGGGAGAGAGATAGTCAAATGGGCAAACAAATGGGAGAGCATGAAATTCTAAATGAAATTAAATCACAGGAACAATAATAATAGAATTCTTCACACATTTTTTGCCTTCCTTCCCTCATGACATGTGGTACATGTACATACGTCATGGTTCTGTACCATCTGAAAATCTGAATCAACATAACGTGTACGAATAGGCTTGTTGCTTAAAGTATATGACAACAAATAGTTGGTATACCCAATTTAAATTTGTTGGAACTATACACAAACTATCTGCATCTACTTATACATAATACAGTACATATACAAACTCTACTCTTTGCTGGATTGTTATGTTGATGGAAAGTTATTATTCTCAACAAAACAGAACGGTGATGGTGTGCCAACAATTGAAATTCGACACGACTACATCAAATAGTCCTCAGAAATCACGAATGACGAATAGTACTTGGAATGACATTAGATAGTGGGGTTTACGGTTATCTTTCCCCTTTATAATACTTTTATACCAACATTGTCAGCATGATTTCGTTGTTTTGAGTGTTTCAGAGTTCAGCCCAATTTTAATTAATATTACAAATTAAAATATTCTTTTATTTTTTTTATTCCTCTTACATGATCTACTGATTCCAAATTTGAGTTTAGAATTTAAATATGGTAAACACTGAGATTGCGAAGGGCAATTAATAAAATACCAAATGCTGTCATTCATATACACATTCTAAATAAATCGAGAGAATTTTGAAATAATTGTACATTTTACAACTTATTTTGGCATTTGATACTTCAGTACTGAATATAAACATATACAGCTGAAATTAGCAACATATGTGCAACGATTCCCACGTGATGTGTTATATGAGCAATAAATAATGAATACTGATACTGCATTTACCGTAATTATTTTTTCTCGGAAAAATGATTTCTCGGGTCAAAATACGAGAACGGCCTTGCCTCATACCGTATACTTGAATCCCTGGCTAGAGAACATTGTTGACGTTGAGTGTATGTAGACTGTTATATTGTTCCATTGTTTTGATTAGCCATGCTGTGTTTGGATTACACTGGTTTTCTGGTTTTGGTTTCTATGTGTTTGCTCAGCCATGTATATCATCCACTTTACTCACCGAGTACTCTCAACATTCAACAAAATAAAGAAGACAGGGGAAGGAAAGACTTTTGCAAAAGACTCTCGAGTTGAGGAAAGATGAAAAGTTGGGGAAAGACAATCTTTTGGGCCTAATCGCATTATATCCTAACTTGACCTTTGGTTAGAGCCAGAGCGGAGTAAAAAAAAATATTTCGCTGTAATTATTCACCCTTGACGCTCTAAACCTCACGCTCCTCTCCTGGTATATTCCAAACCAAACCAACATATTATAGTAACAAGACAAACAGTGCAGTGTGAGTTTCCCATTTACCTCAGATGTATAATGCATAATAGCTTAACAGTATATATATCCTCCACGACGCTAAAGTATACCTACATGCTGTGAGTACTTAACTTTCTTTATTTAAGAATTTTCATTGTACTTAAGTTTCCGTTTGTAGAAAATGTGATTCCTGCATTTATTTTATTTTTTTTACTATTACAATGGGCCTCACTAAACGTACCATGTTAAAGCTAACAGAGTCCCGTTGTAATCAGACCAGTTGCATAATAATTTTAATATAAATCTGTAAAAACTATTTCTTGGCACCTCTAACAATGAAGTCCCAAGGATGACAAAGGAAAAGATAGGACACGACGTAGCATTATACACACTATACATCAACAGTCACAGAACAATAATACCTACATATTATGCAACTACAGACATACAATTCTTTAACTGTGAATTTAACTTATTTTTCACCGCTTACGCTCAGTAATTAGTGCGAGTAGTTTAAAATGTAATTATTCATCAGTTGTGTGTTGGATGTCCCCTCCAACCGGGAACAAACAAGATCAGGAACCACTGTACACTAACCTATCTATCGGTCGGAATATAATGTGTATGTTTATGTATACAAGTGCACATTAACAAATACTATACTATAGGATACGTACATTATACTTTAGCCATAATTCACACAACCTAATCTCCCTGAGGCTGCAGTTGGAGTCTTAACCTTAACTTTGAAAAAGATGCAAAATTTGCAAATATTCAACCGAATTTGCATATTTTGTAATGCCCAATATAAACCCTAAATTAGTTTACCAGTATTATTTATGGTCTAAATCCTGAGGTGCTCACTATGCCGCACATACAAAACATGTTGATTCAAAATTTTAACATTTCAATGAGACTTTTAGGTTCCCTGTATGTGTAGCAACCAACATAGTAATATAAAATATCCATTACGTAAGTATGTGCCTAGGGACTGTTGGTCTTTGTAGTAGTCTGTACCTACTCTGTCTGCAGTGCTTTAAGCTGAAGGAGTGCGACCGAACGGCCGTTGACCAAGTTCAAAACAATGAATGCCCATTTATTATTACTTTGTTTTGTTGCATCGCATGTTAAAGGAGCCAAGAGAAGCATTTGGAGAGCTTTCATTCATTGTCATTCCTTTTCACTAGACTCCTTTGTCCATCAGCTTGAGAGTCAGACGGACTCAAGATGAGAAAGACGTTGTGTTTTACTAAATACATCTAAATTCTTGATTCACATATCGCAGAAACAGGGTAAATGTGTTGGTTGTTGAGAACAGTGTTAAATTTGACATTGAAATATTTGTAATTCAACTTGTGTTACAATTAAATCTTATCTTGAAATCGTAATTGTAAATAAATAAAGCTTGCAATACAAAGAGTTCCTTTTATGTCATTCTTCTGTTTACATTGCAGTTTCTACAGGATAGTAACTGCTGCTACAGAATCAATATCAGCTTTTAATAGTTCTGTTCTGATATTTTCGAAATTCTTTTTGCGGTTTAAATTGAAAATAAAATCAAGGCTGCTACAATTATTTTGTACCAACATATATTTGTACTACTAAATAAACTTTTACTGTGCCATTTTTAAACCCCTATCTACCTATTTAAATAAAAAATAACTATTTTAATAACCTTTGTTTTCATTGCTTATTATATTTATCAATTATAAAAAGGATGGGAAAAATGAATTAGATTAAGATGAAAACAAGATAAACTGAATGCAATGCAGATAACAGATGCAATTTTTCAATAATATCGATATGAAATATAATTCAAAATTATCAGTAAACCTAAATTAAAAGTACTGTACAGTTTGTATTTCATAGTTCAACGTCTCATGCATCCAACCTCCCGCTGTACTGATACAAGATACCATCCATAGTTTTTAGTATTTAATATCATTATCTAAGCTTTGGCTACTAATATTGTAATCTTGAAGATCGCATTTCCTGCAAGTGAAAATTGAAAATTCCACACCGTAATATGCGTCCAATGTTTTAAGTGTTCAGCTCAGCCGCCCATATAATGCAATGCGACAACGAAAATACTAAAGGTCCGATGACTTGAACGTCTTCTTGAAGATCTTGAACGAAAAGAAACTGAATGTTTTTAAATGCATATACGAAAAGTAACAATGATTCAATGCTCAAGTGTTTCTGTGTATTATTACTATTTGATGAGCTTAGTTGTCGCATTGTGACGGAGACTGAAGAGTCATTTGAGAATAATTACCTCATCCCATTCCCATTTTAATATGACAGCATTTTTCCACATCAAGTCAAATAAGCGAACGTCAATGGATGTGGAATGAAATGGGATAAGATTCAAAATTCAAATAAAGAGGTGTCTTCAGTACACACAATGCACAAGTGGATGGTTACATAGATGAGGATGCTTTTGATACAAAGTAGAGATAACATTGACAAGATTGTAACCACAAGAATAATGGAAGATAATGAAAAGATTCAACTGTGAGTTTGATCGCAGATCAGTTTCTGATCTGTAATAATAATTACAATTACCTAAACCTAGCGCATCAATGTTTGATAGTGACTCTGAGTCTCTATGGGAAGGATCTGGTTGATGAGACCTGAATACTTTACAAAGTCAAAATGAATCCGCTGATAACAACTAAAAGTATTATTTGAAAGAAAAGAAGAAGAAGAAAAGCAACACTTATTTAACTTTCAATTTGATCTCAATCAAAACAATGCTATCTCCTATATATTAATAGGAATTTAAGAGACATATAGGGATTGAGCGATGATACCAAGAACAACGTTACAAGGGATCAAGATCATTTTCAAATACATACTAATAGCCTAAGTAATAGCACTACCAACACCAGTCAAAGTGATGTAAGACGTTTGCAAGAGCATTCAACATGGTTGTAGTTCTGTAATTGTTGATGTACAGTATAACAGTAACACTAAATTAAAATATGTACAAACTCATAATTGTATCGTAATTGTTGACTGCTGGATCAGCCGTGAGCTCATAAGCTTACTGTATAATATTATTAAAACGTCGGAACACCAAACAGGAAAAGTGAGGACCTCCGCAAGGAATATTATTCACAAATTCACATCATCATCATTCATCAAACAATTTTTGTCGAACCCATATTAGTCTACGAAGGACGAATAGGAGGATGAGCGAGTGTGAAAGAGAAGATGAAAATAAAACTGTACTGATCAAATCCGAACTAAACCCTAAACAGAATAAACTTCAAACACAACATATGTTTTTGGCAGTTCCGCTTTCAAGCGCTAAAAAACTCGTTGACGTGATTACACAGTTAGACATGATTGTTGAAAATGTGTGAACACCGACCGACAGAAAATCGCAAGAAAAAGATCTATCACACTATATCTTGTATTGCCATTCGTACTATACCAATGCCAATGCATACTACATTGTCGAAAACTGATGTTTACATTTTATTGCTCAAGTTTGAATTTTGACTTACAATTCAGTCAGACAGAAAACGGTTCCCTCTTTCTTCTTCTACTATTCAAATGAATTTCCTCTGTCGCGCGGCGTTCCTATGTTGATAGTATTTTAGTGAATTGAGAATCGAATTCTGAACTGACTAGTGAGAATTGAAAGTAACAACAACAACACCACTCCAAACACAAGCAACGGGTATAGAAAACGGTTGACGGCACCAAAGCCGCCTTTTAAATATACAAAAATAGCGTCGTAGGTATTTAAATATATTATGTACGTGGTGTTTAGTATGGTCGGATGAAGAAGATGATGATTCTTGCTTTTCACTATCTCAATAAACTAAACGCAGTTCGCCATCTTTGTTGGCTTACATAACTTACATTCACTGTGGCGGTATTTTCTCGGAATTATTACATTCCTTCTCTTTAAAGTTTCGAAGTATTCAGTGTGTTTGCTGGATGAACTGCAGATTTGAGCGTTTAAACTCTGCAAGGTAACTGTAACTGTACGAGTACTACTGATTCCAGTATTCCCAGTAAGCTTTAAATCAAGGAGCTGTATTAGCCTGAAACCAGAACTAATTGTAACACATTATGCAACATTAACACATTGTGCACGAAAATTCAAGAAATGTTGACGCCATGTTTTTTAATTCGATTATTTCCTATAATAAAATAATTCCTATTTTCCTAATTCTATCAATTCAACTTGCGGCGGGAGGTTTGAAATTTTATTTAAAATTCGTTGTCCATCAGTCCATCATTATTATAGCATTATAGCCAAAATTATTTTGTAATCTGTTTCGGCCTTATATTGTATAAACATAAATCTAATACATACAGCTTTATTACTGGCTTCTGTTTCGATTCACGAACTAACAACTTAAAAGATGCTAGCTTTAAGGCCTCTAGAACTATTGTAGTCGCTTCCCATAAGTAGTATAGCGATCTAACCAGAGTTCTTTCGGTATTCGCTTGTTTTGGTGTTTAAATTCCAATTTTGAGAATACTTGCCAATTATTGTGTTGAAAGTGAACTTAAATTGCTCATCCAATTCTCTCACTTTTACTGCGATTAAGATTGATGCAAAAGCGGCTTTAGTCTGTTGTTTTTTTCCTATTAAGACCACTGCAATAAAAGAAATCCTCTAAAATCAAAACAAAAAAGAGCCGGAAAAATGAAGACGAGAGAAGACGAGAGGTACAATTACAATTCATTAAGTAATTTCACTGTCTAAACATTTAACATTTTTACTGGAATTATGACCAACAACGTTTGTTAGCATTGCAGTGTTATGTGCGAGTGGATGTGTGATAGGGTCGCAGTTCCTGTCACTGGCATTGTCTGTCTGTCAATCCTGTTTACTCAACTCAAGTCAAAATAATTTGAAGGTTCATATCCAGATCCAGCTCCTTGTTTTTGTTTCTTCTCATGTTTTACATTTACTGCCTTTAAATTACAAGTCATAATAAATGATTGAACTTTTCAAGCTCGCATCTCAGCTCAGCGCATCATCGCATTGTAGCATTTGTATTTACGTAGAGTCGCACAGTACTAATAACTCTTATCTCTCATCACTCTCACTTTTTGTCAATATAAATAATAATTATAATTTTTACTAACGTGGGATAAATGGTCTTTAAATACTATGTTAATAAGGGCATAAACCCTCACATTAGTTCATATGCTCAACAGGCAAAATCTCCGTTTTTTTGTTTTAAACATTCCTTAATGTTCTTCCTATCGTCAATCGTAAATTGTTGGTGTATAATTTGAGGAATAAAAACAAGGAACATAAAGTGTGTAATATTAATGCCTACAAATAAAAAGATTTAAAAAAATGAGGAAGATGCGCTGGTATAGGTATAGGTTATGTGCACATATTTTATATGATATACTTTAATATGGGAAGCGAGATTGTATACAGCTATTGTCCATCATGCCTCATCTCGTCACTCGTTGTTTTCC
>JAQFZE010003194.1:0-12996 GCA_034695245.1 Dicyrtomina saundersi | reverse complement strand
GAAACAAGTAATTTAATTGTAGAGTTAGATAGAAGGGGAGAAGTAATAAAAGATTATTTGATTCCAGTAAAAAAAAAAGTAGCCCAAATAATTTCAAAATTCATTATATTAAATTTGCGCTATAATAAAGTAATTTGATGAATTTATTTTTTCTACAAATTATTTTTAACTGCTAATATAATAACTTCATTCAAGGCAATAAAAGGCAAATTCATACCCGAACTACTTGTGGAATCACCTTTCGCGACTGAAAACATTCGAATAAAATTACGAAATAACATTCCATTCTTTGCAAATTGTGTTTTATGAAATAATTTTACAAACTTGTTTTCCAAAAATTAATTTTAAACTTATTCAAATATTTGTACTTAAAATCTATTAGATTTCTAAAGCTGCAGACTAAATTTTCCTAAACATTATTCATACACCTATGTATGTATGAAAAATAATTTAATAGTAGATAGATTTTATTCATCAAGTTGTGTTATGGCCATGGCCCTTGAGCATAAGTAGAAACAATCTTACTTGTTTTAGCTTACAAATGCTTACAAATGCATCTACATAATTGGGATTAAGGGCTGTCTCAAGGATTAGCATGAAAAAGGGTAAATGTGTATCGTATGATTAATTAAACAGAAACGTTGTCTGAACTACACTGTTTAGCACAGAGTTCCTTAACTACCAAATCAAAAAAAAAGATACATGTAATTACGTACCCTATGTGGACATTATGTAATGATATACAGCTAATCCAACATTATTACCATAAATACTATATTGCAACAATAAGTACTAATCTTTTATAATACGACATAAATACAATTTGCAGTTTCAATCGACTGATCGGCAGTTTAGATTGTATTTGAGAATTGGCAGTGCAGCGGAATAAAAAATGCTCCGTATGGTAGAATTGGCAGCACCAATAATTTTTTCTGTGAATTTCGGTTTTGCATATATGGTAATATGATTTCACATTCCTAATAAAAAGTAATAAATGATTTAGTCCATATCAACTTTTGTGGCTTCAATAATGTGTTTTATTCTTATCCATCTTGCACAAATACTTCAGCATCATATATCTTCACAAAAGCAGAGGAAAAATACGCGAAAAATTAAATCATTCTCAACTGTAAAAGAAGCGCAATTATTTGTAAGCAAGAATTGAAAAAAGCGATACACGAATACAGTATGTATTGCAGATTTGTCAAGTATTGTTTCATCAACGGTTTATTATTGTTTCAATCAAGAAAAGTCCTGCACTGCAAAAGTTTAAATGGTTTCTCGGGGTAGAAACGGACGTGGCATGACATGTAATGCCCTTTTTTTTATGCCGCCACCAAGATTTTGATTCTTGGTCCATTCAACTGCTAATTGGGGACAAACTATAATTGCAATCTTGCTCAAAAACTATAAAGAACTCTTCCCTCGCATTTGTGGCGATTAGAAGTTGTTTGAATTTAATCAGTTCAAAAATTTGGCTTGTAGCAAACGACAATACGAGAGACAGACATACTACATACAAACAAAACCATTTCATTAGATTCAGCTAAAAGCTCAGCATCTAAAAAGGGTCTATAAACTGTATTTGTTAAAATACATTTTTATAGTTTTGAAGCAAAATAAATCAATACATTGGGGATTTAATTGTTTGGTACGGTGGGCGCAGTCGTTTCCTACCCCCTAAGGAACCGTCCCTAATAATTCGTTCTCTAACAATTGGTATCCTCGTTGAGGTCGTACCCTAGCAATTAGCCCCTCGCCTCTAACGAAATGTTAGTTTTATGCATACCAAATATTTATTAAAAATATGAAGTATTTTGTTGACAGTAATGAATAAATGTAAGTAATTGGGTAAAAGGAAATGAGGAGAAAACTCCTAGAGAAAAGATCTATATTTGTTTGGATCAGAGGATGATTGCTGCAGTTCATAAAAGAACGACTATAAGCAAATTGGAGTATGAACTTGAAGCTTGTAGCTTGTAGCATAATTATAACTCGAGTGCCGTAAAATCTAAATCACGTCCAAGGATTCCAGACAAAGAGCATGTGCACACAATTACTAAACCCTCAAAACCAATACCTGCAGCTCCTGTTCCGTTTGTTTCTGTGCTTCCAGTGTCATCTCAGTCAGCGTTACAACCATCAGCTAAGCCAAAACAAGGTCGCCTCCAAAAAAACCTGCAGCTTTCAGCAGCTACAACGACTAAAGTTGCAAAATCAAATGCAAATCAGGTAGAAATTGCAACAAGAATCAAAAAGTTGCTTCAGCAGTTGACATTCACGTTGCTCTTAAACAGGATTGTAAATTCTACATTAATTTCTGGAAATTATTTCATAAATTCTAATTTACTATTCTTATTTAATTATTTAGTTACATTTATTCATTACTGTCAAAAAAAAATACTTCGTGCTTTTAGTAAATATTTTGTATGCATAAAACATGTACAACAGGGAAAACTAAAACGAATTTTTAGGGGACGAAACATTAGGGACGACTTCTTAGGGGGCAAATGGTAGGGGACGATCGCCCACCCAACCATTGTTTATACATGTGTTATATATGTTATTTGTGAGGCATACAATTTATTAAGAGCTTTAAAAATAAAATATCATTGCTCTGTTTCTAATTTGTATACCTATATAATTAATATAGATAGGCAATTGAAATCAAAAACAGTAACATTTCAAAAGTTGCAACTTACATAATAGCGAAATTATTTTTAAGCTGGAATCAGGGAAGAGGGAATGAAATAATTTATGTGTGTACCACCTGAGGGTAGATTAATTAACTATTCATATGTCACAGTGGTTACCAGTGTATTGTTTAAATAGTATTATTTACCAGTTAGAAAACGAGTGGTTTAAACATTCCCGTACTCAGTGGTTGCAACTATTACTGCATAAGTTACCTACCTACATGAATTCCTGAAATATAATTTAATTTACTAAGGCGCTGTCCATATATCTCTCACGCACTTTTTTTTTAACTTTTCTTTATTTTCTACAAAACGTAGCATTTATTCCCATTTAGTATACAATAATCAACATTTTAACAAAAAACTTAATCGAGTTTTTAAAGTTTTAAGACCTAAAGTTGTAAAAATTGAAGCATATTATTTCACAATTATCACCATCCTTTCTTCCTAGTTGGTACATTCTCTCAATCGGACGTTTAGCCTTGCACCGTCCATTCTGAATTATCACGATTCCACTGTTTTAATTTTTTTCAAATTATATTTAATAATATTGCAACTGTTATAGAACAGTATTGGCATTGAAATGTAGATGTAACTGATGAAAAAAAAGGCATATGAAAATTTCATCTCGGCAGCAGAACTGCAAAATTAGACAAGTTTTCTTTCTAAAAGTAGTTTTGATTTAGTTGTTCCAATTCGTTTATTTTTTCTTCGTCACATTATAATCATTATTTGGGTTAAGAATTTTAACAAGAATTTTTGTATGTGATGCGTTTTAATTAATTTGGTCTAATGTCAGATACATAAACTGATTTAAGAAATCAAATCTTAAATATTAAATCAAAATTATCTGGATATTTAAATATGTACAAATAAAATCGATTGAAATATTAGTTAACTATAACAAAATTTGAAAAACAATTAAAATTATATAAAACTTTCAAAAAGTAATTTGCACATTTCAGTAATAACAACGTGGTGTATGAACATAAGTTTGAATTTAAAGAATTTAAAAATAAAAGTACAATTTTGTATAAATATATACTTTAAAATTATTGTCCGTATGCTACGTTGTCTTTGGTCCAACGGATGTGTATATAGTAGAGCTTCGGTAGATTCCACATTTCGGCAAGCTGTAAGATATATAGGTCAACACAATTTTTGTAATTACAAGTTTACGGTGTTAAAGGAACACGTTGGAAATTTTGTGGGTAGACCTCGCTTATACTATCAGAACATTTACGGTAGCTAAAAGTTTGTTTTAAATTATTTTTTCAAATAAACACAATTATCTACGCGGATAATCCGGGTAATGCGAATAATACGTTGATTGGAAATTTGAAGCTATTAAAAGCAAATAAAAAATTGATTTTACTAATGTTCAATTACGAAACATTAGTTGATTGTGTAAATTTTTAAACGTGTAAAATAGTTTGACTTACATTGAGTCCAAAACAGAAACGACAGAAGAAATCTAAAACGATCCGCGTTCAACCAGTTGCTGAAACTAAGACCAAAAAATAAAATTTATAAGCACAAAAATATTATTATTACACATTGCATTTAACATTCTATTATTAGGGCTGATTCACAGACCATGTACCTAAATGTAAATATGATTAAATATGTGACTCACATGCTGTAGATCCACCAGGGGAAGAGGCAACTGCAGCAATAGAATGAAATTTATTAACATTTAAAAAAGAAAAGATTTAAATAGCAATTAGCTTAAATACAAGAATGCTATTATGAATATCCCTCTGCAAGGTATTATTCAGTAGTTTTAGTATAGACTATAATTTCATTTCTTAAAGCTTTGATCATCGGATATATTGAATAATACTCACCCATTTAAGTAGCCATGACCAGTCAAGGAAGTTATGAAAAACAAAAACATAATTAGTTGCAACTTTAAAATTTGTATATAATAACTTACAAATAGAATATGTGGACATATGTTTTTAAGCTCATTCTTGGAAAATGTGTATAAACTTATATACTTGATTTGGTGGGAGCATAATTAATTAACATACAATTTACAGGTTATGTATAAACTGAACTAAATCTTACCGGCAGCATCTGTGTCCATTAGAAGGGATTAACATACAATAAAAAAAAGAAAATATACAAAACCAAATTAGCAGATCAAAATCAGAGCAATTTCTTGCAAACTTTTAAACTTAAATACTGTACACAATAGAATTGCATAAGGTTAGCTATTTTCATTGAACTGTACTAACGAAATTAGGTATAACCTACTGAATTAAAAATTGTCACAAATTGACTCAACGGTGATTAGAGTTGAATTAAATTAATAAAAAAATATTTATAGTTATTAGAAAATAAATTTCATTCAAAATGAAACTAGTGTGCACGAGTGAAACTAAAATTTGGCGGTTCATATGATTTGAAAGGGAACAAACCTGTTTAGTAAGTCATCTTATGTTTGTAAATGTAAAATAGTCTAAGGGATTGTCCATAAATGATGTCACGGGTATGATCATTGGGTCCACATACTTGAGTACTTATTACATTCCGTGTTAAACATATAGCCATTTACGAATTGGATAGGCTCATGACAGAAGGGTCATGAGGTGTAAGAAATGGGAATACTATGGTGACATCATTTATGGAGTACCCATTAAATGAAAACAATAATCTAACATTCTACATCTAATATTCTACAATTCTAATTAATGTAACAACGTGCAAAACCTAAAAAATATATTGTGCTGTAAAAATGAATTTGAGAATTATTTTTTTCACTCTTCAAGTAACACAAACTTTATGATTAAACTGAACTCAATTTACTTACTTCCTGGAGCTGTGTTCAATTGTCCATTACAGTAGATTAACATGCAATAAAAAATATACAATCAAATTAGCGAACTCAAATCTCAGAAATTGCAATTATAGTAATTTGACAATATGACTTCGTGTCTTTTCTATCATTCTACGTGTGGTGTAAATTTGAATTATGTATATAATACCGTATTTCCTGCAATAGCACAATGAACTGTATGTATTACTACACTAGCATGTAATATGGTACACAAGTCTGAGAGGTATGAGTTTGAATAGTATACACCGGTCAATTTAACTTTACGATTATGACAGTAAACGGGTCTGTTATAATACACGGGCCTGCAATAGTAAACGGATCTGTGAGGGCGTAATTTGAATAGTGAACGGGGTGTACTATTGCATTGCAAGAAATACGATATGTTAATTTTGGTGTCTTTAAATGTGTTAAAAATTAAACTGTTAACTGATAAGAAAGGCAAATGATCTATAAAGAAAAAATTAAGCTAACTGATGGCGTTTAGTTAAAGTGTGACTGTCAGAGTTGCGAGCCCATCACTTGACACTCGTGACCGGACTTTGATTTGCAATTGTTTCGACAACTCCCGTTGTGAATCTTGATTCAGTTTATTAACAAGGGTATACTATTTACTATGTAGCTACAACATAGCATACGTTTTTTAACTTTACTCCTAATAGCTATACTTACTTAACATAACCTATTAAAATTGAGAATTTTTAATAATACTTCATTTCTCACACATCAACTGTCAGATTTTGTGGTAGCCAATATCAATACATAAGACGGGGGACGACTGGAGCCGGCATGACTAATTTCAAAACCCTGCTGCTTGGGATTTATCTATTCTGTTCTGTACACTATTCAAATGCCAAATTCAATGTAAGGCCGTGTCGCTTTTTGGAAGCAAAACGGCCAAAGTGAGCAGGCAGGGTTAAGAAAATGGTAGTTTGACTGATTCAATTAAATGACTTGGCTAAATTTTTCTGAGGTGAAAAACACTGAGGTACATTTTCGTTTTACTAAAACTCGATTCGTAGTAGAATATGATCCGCCCTAACCTAAAAGTCATAAGCCCCTGTAATTGGTTCATAATTAATTAAGAAACTTTTAATTAATTATGAACAAAAAGTTGCACCGAATCAAATACGGTTTTAACACAGAATTTTATAGCATTTATAGCGCAGAACTTATTTGAAAATTGAATAATTATTACAGATAAATATTTTGTGATAACAAAATTTAAATTGAACTTGTTTTTGTTTCTACTTCAAATTCAGATAATATACAAAGTCGTTTGTTTTTTTTAATATAGATTTCTTCCAGTATTGTTTTTAGTTCGTAAATTTTTATTTTATTGAAACAATTTAGGTAAACCACTTTGTTTTTGAAATGATCGAATTTGTATAGTTTTCAAATTTGAAGTTGTAAGAAACTGATGGTGAATTTGATATTGGTTTTTACTTATTTATAAAACTTTTACTTTTAAACCGATTTAAAAATTATACTTGTGCTAGATCCGCTTTATAATGCTTTATCAAATAAGTAATTAATCACTTGTAGAAATAGTTGAGAGAAGAGGGGTTTAAAAGGTTATTTGAGACTATAGTCAAAATAAGTTAAGTTTTCCAACTAATTGAATAACTTTATTTAAGGACATAAAGGAATGAAACTTACCTGCAGCGTTAACACCACTTCCAGCTATAAACAAATAAATAAAATCCACTCGTTCAAATATTGCATTGTAGAATTCATTTTAAAATAGTTTTTAGAAAGTTATTTTTAAAATTACTAAAACAATTTTGTTGACAGCTGTTTTGACTTGCTACAAGCATTTGTTCAATATATATAAATGTAACAAATGATTCTGATCTATTTTAAAAACTTTAAAAAATTAAAAATTGAAAAAACAATTGAATGAAATGCTTTTAATAATATCAAAGTAGATCCGTCCGTGGAAATCTTTTAAAAATTTGAAGAATTAATTCATTTATGGCAGGTAATGCCTACTGTATTTTCAAATTAATAACATTATTAACATGTTTTACAAAATAATTCTTGAAGTAAAAGCAATTTTGACGCAATATCATATATTTAATTCATAAACTCAGCTTTAAGTAATGTCTATGAAATAATAATAAATATTATGCACTCCAAAAATATTTACAAGAATAATATAAAAAATAAGACAAAAATAAACTACATGAAATATAAAAATGCAAAGAGGACAACAATTAGAAAACGTTGTTGGAGGCAAAACGAACAGCTGCTCATGTCAATCATCAAAAATATCTACAAAAATGTATTATAGGAAAAGTTGGGAAAAGTAACTGAGAGTACGTGATAATAACAGAAGTAACTTACTTAAACCTCCAAAAACTTGCATAGCAGAAAAAAAAACGGAAAAGAAAACAAATCAATTAGAAAATTTATTATACATAATTATTAAATCAAAACCTTTAAGTTTAAAGCAACACAACCTTGTTGTATTGTATTTTGTATTGTATTACAAAAATAAAACAAAAACGCAACCTTGCTCGTTTTGGTATAGAAATAAAAAAATAATTACTTCATGATTTCTACCAATATTTACAGAAGGATTACTAAAACAAAACTCCTGGAACAATACATTTTAAAATTTACACAAATATAATTTTAAAACAAAAAAAAAACAACCAACGTAGAGAGACGAAATAAAATTATCTTTGTATAACTGAGGTATTAAAAGGTAGCATCCGCAACACTGTTACGAAGTTACGATCAACATGGTAGTTAATAAGTCCGAGTTAAAAATTCCCTACAGGAAATAAACACATTTGTCATATAATTGTGTAAATAGAATAAATTGTATCCTGCTGTCAACGCATTGTTAACAAAACCACCATTGACTTCAGTAAATAACCTAAGATGGCTTATTAGTGGCAATCTCGTTTGAAAAAGAAAGGAGAATTTTGACGTCAACAAGTCAATATAATGAAGTAAGTGAGTAATATTGAATGTACTTACGACCTATAAAAAAAGAGACAATTATTAAATGATAAATTCCCTGCTACCAACCCATTTAAATATTTTTAATTAACAAATAACATCTGCAAAATGAATTGCAGATGAAAGAGTTAAAAAATGATAATTTATTATAATATCAAAAGGCTCTTACCACCAACTACAGGTAAACCTAGAACGCAACAAAAGTTTCAAAACATCAATTTAATAGTTTATTTTACGACAGTATCAAAAACTTTTGCTTATATTAAACGCATGCTTGCTCGTGTTATCAACTAATTAAAAATTACAGTTTATTATTTTTAAAGGTTGTCTTCATAAAAAGTATTGAAGTTAATAATTTAATGTCAGAAGGATGTTTCAAATTAAAAATATATCTTCACTATAATTACTGTGTAAATTATTCCCATTCAATTTTAAAATTAGAAAAACAATTTAAGTACACTTGTAAATGCAGAACTTATTTGAAAATTACCAAGCTTAAATTGTATTACAAAAGTACAGAATTTATTAAGCGCTTTCAGGATTAAAAATTGTTGTCTTTCCTGTACTTTTGCATTAAATTAAGTTGAGGTAATTAAAATCAGACATTGAAAACTCTCCCAGCGCTACAAGTTCCAGAATATAAGAATTATATAGAATTATATAACAAGTACATAATCCAAAAACGGAAAATGTGGTTGACATAATTATATTTTACATGTGAGTAGAATATTTGACTGAAGTCACAGTAGGTGACAGTTTTTAAAGTGTTTGTTTGACGGTCAGGAAATAGGTATAGTAATAAACTTTGCTGTACCCAAGTGTTATGAGTACGGCAGTGAGCAAGATAATTAATTAAACCAATTTGCAAGACCAATGCAGACACATGCGTTTAGTTAAAGCAAAGTAGTTTTTTCAAGTTTTAGGATAGTATCAATTGTATTTTAAGTATAATTTACCATTTTCTACAAGAACAGCTGTTTTTCATGAAGGTTTTTCCGAAAAAAAATCAAAGAAATACACTTTATTAACGGTATTACAATAATTATTGCCTTACAAACAAATATGAAATGTGTTTGTTACTAAAATTTGGTATATATATTCGTTGTTCTATTTTAAAAAATACTACGGTATAAATTATTAATACAAAATTAACTTACCATTAGGATCTACATGAAAAATAAAATAAATAAATGGTACAGTTAGTTTTAATGGCAAATTAATTTAGTGCAACGCACTTGCAAATCGTACCTATGATAGTTAGCAATATTTTTTTTTTAAATTGAGTCTTGTAACATCAGCTGATTCAATAAAGGTATTCGCGTCGCTTCTTTACCAGCGTTTGGAATACATATCAGAAAAACTTTGACAGTTTATCCGTTATCGCTCATCAACTCATCCAGCAACCCAAGCCCAAAATGTATTCCTAACAAACTAACTGATTTTTAATGAAAATGTCTACACTTTAAATTCTTTTCATCTAGATACGTACTCTGCAACTTCAACTGAAAATAAAAAACCTCGAAAAGTTGCACATCTCACGCACGATCAAACTCGCGTTTTTTTTGCTAAGTACATGCAACTTTATTGTAATGTAAACTTGTAAAATAAAAAAATAAAAGTGTATTACATATTTTATCCTGCATAGCCCTGCATACTATTAGAATTCCTGTTTTGATTTTTGTAGAAATCGCTAGTTTACTTAACTATACAAAGTATGCATCAGTTTGGACTGACAGTATTGAAGGGCGACTTTTCAAGCTGACATATAATTTATGAGAGTTGTGAAAATTACAATCTGCTGACGAAGCATCCCCAGGAATGCTTCATTTAGTGCTTGCAGCTTATTAATTGAAAATTGATTGTGTAGCAAAAATTCAAACATTTAAAATAGCATACCATCAGCTGGTTTAGATTCATCGCTCTCAACCGCTTTGACTAAAATAGAAGGATAATAAATTGATTAATAAAAATATTTACCACAACGTAATTTAAACTAAAAATCGTGCATATAATTTGATACTTGCAGTTTTGTACTACCTACTTTAATTACTACGTAAGCGTGAACAAGCAGCTCCCGATACAATGCACTATGCATTACAACACAACATATTCGGGCATTACAAAAGCCGTAAATATTAACTATTAACTATACAGGCAAATGAATTATTTAACAACTAATTAAAATAATAAACTTTAATTTTCAAAACACACCATAATATATCTATAGAGATATGTCAAATATTTTAAAAGAAATAATTTTCAGGCAAACGGAATTAAAACATCATCGGATATCTGATATAACATATTATGACAAGTGGTTGCGATAACAATTACAAACATGCATACTCAAAATAGCGCACATTTATGTGCACAGTGAATTTGAAAACACTTTAAATCCAGATTTAATTTGATATCGTGAGTGAAGAATTAAAATGAGCTATGTCAAAAATACACTAAACAAGATAGAAGCGTAGATCGTCAATAAAAAGTTTTTGAAAAGTGCAAATTGTTTTATTGTTATTTTAAAAAGTGAAGAAAAAAATCTATCATATTCTATCTGTCAAAGTGAAAAAAATTCTGCTTATATGTTTTGAAAAGCACAAAATTTTTTATTTGCATATTGTTTTAAAAGTTAAAAATGTTTTACCTACATGAGATTACAAAATATGCTAAATGCTTTATACATTTGCTTGATTTCAGGATCATTAGTTAAATTAAAATTTCTTGAACATAGTACATTTTATTTTCAACTATAAATGGGTATAGGTCATTTTCATTCTTCATTCTTCACGGACGATATATAAAACTTGGTATATAGGAAAACGCAGAATAACTGGATCGTGTATAGGTGTAGGGGTTTACAGTTTTACAATAATCGGTTAAAGAAGCATTACCAGATATGCGGAATTATAGTATATTTTTTGACGTACTTAAAGACAACACATGCACATTAGAACTTCAAAATGAACTATTTTGAAAGGAAGATAACGTACCTTGGGCATCAGATTCCACTACAGCAGGTGTTTCATCTGCATTACATTAACCAAAAATAAAAAAGTTGCGCTTCAGTTTTAGTCAAGTTTATATTAAAACGTAAAAACTTTTATAATAAGCTACAGACCTGAAAAACACTCGATGCAGGTAGCCCCGCAGTGCAACATACATAAAGAAAACGTACATATCTTGCTCGGCTCACCCTTTTATTATTAGATAGTGTACATTAACGAGTTCGATGAATTACAATAAGATTTATAGCTATTTTAGCGGTGCATATGGCATATAAACAGTGCAAGAACAATATATAGCGAAATCTTTAGAATTAGAGTTTGAATAATGGATGAGCATATAAGCCCACTGTTATCTGCCACTACGTATAAAGGTATAAAATCCTCCTACTGTTTTTCGATTTTTGCTATAATTTTATTATGATAAAGTTATTCGTTGAATAAGCCATTACAAATTATCCCATGACTATAAAAGTTTGGTTAAGTAATATGTGACGTTTTGAAATTTTTCCAATTTTAATTTTTTCGTTGAGCCATTAAAGGCAATAAATTTAAATTTTCAAAATTTCAGGGATCAGGATTGGCTTACAGAGCCAAATAAAAATTTTGAATTATTACAATTTTAAATTATTTTGAACAATAAAGACTAATATGTTTTATATTGGAATTTTTAAAGACAAAAAACATGGAGTTTGGCTGAAAAATTAATGTTTAGAATTTTATAAGAAGTAATACTTGTATCTAATTGGCTGCATTTTATGGCAAATCTTTGTCTACACGGCAAAAGATATTTCTTCAGTGCTAATATTATTTAAAAGCGCCCAATGATAAAAACCTAAATGTTCTCTACAATTTATTAAGAAACCTTAAATTAATCTAAAATATTAGATTTAGATTTACAACTCTAGTGTTCAACAAATTGGAAATATTTGTGGTTAAAATAGTGATTTGTGATTATCTAAAGTTTGTAATATTTCTTACGATAAGTCGTTTTAAAACAATCATTAAAGATGTTATTACTTCTAAAAAACCATTTTAAATAAATTAAGCGAATATAACAATAGTAACTTATAAATTTAAGATCTGGGGAAAGCGAGAAAATCCCTCATATGTTACATTTCGTCGGTGAAGAGTCATTCTGTCTTAAGTCCAGTGCACGACTAAAATCATTCTGTCCCAAGTCCACACGTTTCTTAAAGTCATTCTGTCCCAAGTCCATTCAATTGGTAGATGCTGTCAAGGTCGCTTCCGCGATGTCGTTTGCACTAGGTAGGGGTGAGATTTTGCTGACTGTGCTGTACTCATGACGTACAATTAGGGGTCGTCCACAAAATACGTAATGTTACAGACTATGTAATACTCATGACGTGCACTTAGGGGTCGTCCACAAAATACGTAATGTTAAAGACTGTAATACTCATGACGTGCACTTAGGGGTCGTCCACAAAAGACGTAATGTTACAGACTATGTAATACTCATGACGTG
>JAQFZE010003193.1:0-12999 GCA_034695245.1 Dicyrtomina saundersi | reverse complement strand
AATAATTATTACACACTTCCTTTTGCGCTTGCGGTATATTTGATTGTATTGAAAATGTGCAGTCATAAAATCGGACTGACATGTGAGCGAGAAGGAAGGAGGGGAAAGAACTTTTGAAGAATTATTGGCATTAGAATTTATAGAATATGGCAGTGCAATTCAATGCATATAGTGTTTTCTATTTCCCACTAAAAAAAACTAGATGTGTTTTCAATGATGTTGATGTTGATGTTTGACAAGAAGTTTCAATTAAAAATGGGAACGTGATTGGAGGGCTCTCAAAATATATGTTATGTTGCTCTTCCTATAATGCATTTATTTTTATTGCTACGCTGGTAGTGATTTATTATGCTCCTACCTCCAAAACTGTACATATACACAAGATAGTGTAGAATCCATTGAAAAACATCATTCCAATTTCCAAATGCCCATTTCATTCATTTTCATTATTATGATTATTATTATTGTTATTATTGTGGTCAGGTGAGCTGTGAGCTGCTAGGGAGAGAAAATCGTTTAAGTGAATGCATGACTGAGTTTAATTCAAGGATTTTTGTTAGTTTTTTTTATATATATATATACATTTTACAGTAAAGAGTAAATTATTATTACAAAAGTACAAAGTATGAAAGTACCTTATGCGAATACGACTATAAGGAATCTTCCGTCTTCCTTCATACTTAGTCGTCGTCAGGTAGTTACGAGCAATTAGAGGGGGAAAATGCAGGTTCAAATATCAAGGTCAGAGTAATAAAATAAAATATCATATGTAAGTTTTATATAGAGTGAATTTTGAAAAAAAATTGCAATAATTTATGTACTATATACCTTCAGCATTTTATATACATACCAGTATCAGTTCAGCGTAACACTTATTATCATTATCATCAAAGATATAGCTCTATACACTGCAGTTCAAAAAAGCATTTAACCCCATATATCAGTAGTGTAAATTTTATTTTGAATTTTACATCGTGTACCACATAATACCCAAAAAATTGATCCACTTAGATTTGAGCTGAGGGGGGGGGGTAGTACCAAGGTTCTATAGCCCATAGCAATGCCAATAATGTATTGATAATTATTTACGGGTTTACAGTTTAATCTTTTGACATAGACGGGGAATTGATGGTACAGTATGATGTTCTGAATGATAGAAAAAAATAAACGAGGCGATAAATATCTCAACAAAAAAAAAATTAAAGAATAGTAGTAGCAATACATTATGTTATGTAGTAACAAAATGTTTTTTTTGTCTGTGTTTGTCCAACTCTCTATAGTGGTGATTCATGAAGTTCAGAAGCATAATCCCAAGAAAATAATCGCCAAGTTTGGGAAGGAGGCACTTGTGAAATATGCTCATTACGAGGCGGAAAAAATGATGGGGCTTATGAGGGAGAAGTCGACCAACGAGAAACCCGTCCAACAGTCTGTGGCCATCATAGATGCGAAAAATTTTACTTTTAAACAAATGACTTCACCTGGAGGTGAGCTATAATATATTTCTATGTATGAATAAAAAAAACAATATCAAAAGTCTGAAGGGGGGCATATGTTAGTAGCTGTCTACTGATAGAATTATACTATATACAAATCCCTTATGCTATTTTGCATAGTGGAGAGAGTTGGAGGCATACTCATAGTGTAGTATATAGGTATAGGCTTGTAAAAAATATTAATGATTTGAGATTTAAGTGAAGTGAATTAGACGCAGTAAACCTAGCAATTGCAAAACATTATGTCTTCATTACCTACATTAAATTTTTTATTTTTTTCCCCCTATGTTTTTCCACTGCTCTATCCACTATTGCATCACACACACGCTAATCTAAAAACTTAAAACTTAAATATTATATACGAAGGAAGCATAATGGATGTGAAATAATTTTATATATTCAATTCTTTAACCTTTTTTAAACAATTTTTGTATATAAAATTTTCCCATTCATTTAATCTATTTTTTTTTCTCTCTTAGCTTCTGTCTCTTGATTTCGTTATGCATGTCGGTGATTTAAAAGTATTTCATGGTCTTGAGCTATAATTATGTACCTACCTCGAATATTTGTATGCACTCTGTGGGATCTTCACTTTTGTAGTTAAACCTAAAGACCTATATATATTATAAGTATGACGGCAAATTTTGCGCTAATATAGGTAGGATGTAGATTACTTACATAGTAATAAATATTTCCCATTCTTTTGACTCATTAATCACAATGACAAAGTTTAACAGACAACATAATGAAATTATAATTATTTACAGCAATGGATTTGGGCTTGGATGGATTGAAACGCTCTCAACTCCATTATCCTGATACCGTGAAACTTTTGGTTGTAGTCAATGGTAAAATTACAAATAGATAAAATTATTAAAATCACCTGTATGAAAATCCATTCAGTTAGTAAAACTACGGGAAGGAAAGTACTTAAAAAGTTTTTATTTTTACGTAATATAGCACCAAAAGTTGCAAAATTGGCTTACAAAATAGCCAAGCCGTTGGTTCCTGCGAGCGAAATGGCAAAGGTTAAGCTGTACCCCAAATTGAATGCTAAAGTAAAAAAGTTCCTCTTGGAACATATTGATGTGGATCAATTGCCCGAGAAATATGGCGGAACCAAGAAAGTAGCAACATTGGTAAATCAAAATACTTTTTTTTTTACAGCTTTGAGCAGATTTACAATTATTGGTGTGTGCAATAGATTAAAATACTGAGTTAAACTAATGAAACAATTGTCTTTTGCAGAAACCTGATGGAAGTATTAATGAGGACGGTGAAGACTTGAGTGGAAACCCGGAAGATCTGGAGGATACGGATGATATGGTTGAAACGAAAGTTGGTGCTGGCAAGAAACTGAAGTTGGAATACAGCATTGAGCAGCCGAATACTGAAATTTGGTAGGTCATATAAATCTATAGGTAACATTTTTGTTAACAGTGCAACACCAGAATTGGAGCGTTTGCCTCAAAAAATGTAATCAAAAATTTTTGAAATTTTACAAAAGCGAGTTATATTTTGCACTTTTTCAAAAGTATTTGTTAAGCAACAACATTAATTCACATTGCTTCATTTCAAAATGTGCAGTTACGTACATGAGAAAGGCAAACAACTGATACCTACTTTATTTTACTGTAATATCAAGTAAATATTGTAATTATACGGCTGGTGCTGAATCTTCCAAAATGATAACACTATCAATTTTGCTCAATAATATAAAAAGAATGAAACTTAAAATATATCAAATTTAATTCTGATTTCAACTGTGTGTATCCAACAGCTGGAGTTTCCAAACGGACGACCGTGAGATTGGATTTACTGTCTACTTGGGCGAAAAAGAAGAAACTATTGTTCCTTATCAAAAATTCGAGTCTGTGACTCTTCAAACAAGCTCAGTGGTTTGTCAAAAACCAGGAAAATGTAAGCTGATATCAAATTTTACTTTTTCATAAAACTATACTTATTCGTTTATGATTCAAAAAATAAATAAACGAATTTTGATAAACGAATGACCTTATAAAAACTGAATTCACTAAATATGTAAGTAATAATTGACATTTCTCTTTCAGATACACTTTGTTTCAACAACAAGGAAAATCGCTTCCGTTCTTGCACTCTGAGTTACATGGTCTGTGTTTACCCACCAGGGTCAGATGACGAGTAGAGGGACTCTGTGAGAATTGGTGCTTTCACTGTTTTTTGTTTCAATATATTCCTAAAAAAAATTATAATTCTATAACTTTTGATTTTTCTGCACTTTAGAAACGTAGTTAGAAAGAAACTAGCAACTTCCTTTAAGTATTTCATATTATGTATCACATAGAACATTGTAATTGTACTGATCGTCTAATTGAGCATTAACGATGACACACTCAAACTAAAAACACTAAAAGTGTATACATGTAAATTATCGTTGCTTTGTTTAGTCGTTTCATTGTACACGCAAAATGATTTTCGGAATATGATTCTCAATAAAAAAAATACTCACTCTTCACTCCCACACTCAAGCTCCTACATCTACTACCTATTCCATTAATCTATAAAGTTGGACTAAAAACTGTCATACTAATATTAGGTAAATATAGAGAACATACTTAAATAAAATTATAGGATTAATTCTTTCGTTTATTGAGATCAATAAATAATATCGATGAATGAATTTGCAGCTGGTCTATATGTATAGTCAGAATTGACTGTCCTTCTACATAATTTTCACAAACTAATTTATTGTAAGAAAATAAACATCGATATCAAGGAACGATTTCTTTTTCACTATTATAAAATACATTTAAAATATTGTATACAATTTAAGAATACAAATTAGAACATATATAACACAAAATAAGAATACACAAACTGAACTGAGGATTACGTCATCTTCATTCACTGATTTGAATTGAGTCCTTCCTCGCCTAGAAGTACACTCACATTATTTAATGTTGAAACCAATTGAGCAAAATCACGTTTCTCTTGAGACAAATCGTTGGATGATTTTTCAATCTGGAGAAGACGCTGAATTGCAGTAGTGACACTTGCTCCGCAGGAATTCTGTTTAGCCAAAAGCTTCCCTTTCTCTGAATTTGCTATTATTGCCCACAAAGCCACACCCGCGCTTTCCAATTCTTCGGGATCTTGTGAAGTTCGCAATTTTAGCGCCATTGTAGGAATGAATGCAGCTATAGAACCAGAGATCAAAAATTTATTTGTTTATAATCGCTAATACAATCATAACGATTTGCATAGTTCTAAATGTAACAACTCACCATCACACAAAAACCGTGGCCGATTTCCTGGGTTAAAGCTTAAATTCCTTAATACTTTTAAGGCCAGTAATGAAATGGACGGAGGTTCGGTTGTTAGTGCTAATAAAATCTCCACAGACTCAGGTACCTATATTACACATATTTTTTTAATAAAAAGGCTTTAAATTTAATTTAATTAACAATTAAGAATACGCAAGCAGACCTAGGAGCAAGGCAATACATAAACTCAACCGCTTCGACGAAAAAGTGGTAGCAGGCAGCATTAATGGTAACAAATAACATTAAGTGAACATGAAATACCTTTGCAATTAATATTTGCATATCCGAATGAATAGTAAGATGAACCAAGAATTTTAAATACTCTTCCTTGACATGATTCTGTTTGGGACCCCACCGCTTGGTTTCCCTTGCATGCAGCTTTCGAATGAAGGAGAGTAAAGCGGTCTGTCGGTGTCGGTAAGGATAAAAACCATGAACATTAGTCCCTAAATAACCGATCACACTGCACTAACATAAAACCTACAGTTCATGCAATAAATAATGAATATACCTTTGCAATTATTGTGCGACATTCCACCGCATAAGTAGAGTTTCGAAGGAGTGAAAAGCATAAGTCAATAGTTTTTAAAGTTGGATTCCGTTCTACTACTTCAAGTTCGGCTTGCAATATATTTATTAACTCGATGTACAAAGACTGAGGCGTTGAAACTTTTCTCGGGGCAACTCCAACTAAACTAGTAGTAGTGGTAAGTGAATGAGAACCTAGAGAAACAACAAAAGTTCAACCATATTTAGAATTTTCATATTTTTCAAATCCACATTTTTACTTCAGAAATTATCAGCTGTCATTTACACGGAAAAACATGTAGAGAGCAATGTGATATTGTGTCCCACCTGCTGGAAATTCTTCCGTGAAATTTAGCAAGCACTCTATAAATGCGTGGAGGAGAGCCCTTTCTGGACTTAGTGTCCACCACTTAAATATCTTATGGAAAATATCCGCCATCCTAGATTCCAAAGCCGATTCTCGGCCTTCCTTACAGTCATACATGAGTGCTGTTAAAACAGCCAATATCCAAAAAGTTTCGTCATGCCATTGGTCAAGATGTTTTTTCTTGTACTGAGATTCATTGGAATCGAAACACTTAACGCCAAATGTGCGTAGTTTATCGATCAAAACTTTGGAAAACTTTTTCTCGGTTGCATACTTCTTTGCATCCGGAGATAAATTGAATAAAGCTGCAAACCCATGCAAAACTGTAACTCTTTCTTCCATGTCTAGGGAATCAAGCCAAATATCCATTAAACTTTGACACCAGGAGCTGCCATACGATTTTTTATTTTCCTTCCACGTCTTCAAACAAAGTACAGGATGGTTTTCTTTCATATCTTTCTCTTGTTGGTATTTAGTTAGGGTAACAAGAAAACTGCAAGTGAAAGACAGAGCTGTCTGTCTACATTTGACAGGTGCACTGTTTTGAGACCATGCAATGATCTTAGGAAATATTAAAGCCCAGTGACTCCAAATATTTCTCTCTAAGTCTTCAAAATTTTGACCAGCATCCATGCATAGTATTGACAGCAATATGAAAACGTTTATCCACAGGCATGACAGCGTTTCTTTGAATTTTTCAGAGGCTTTAGAAGGAGGTTTTAAAAGTAAAATTTGAATTAAATGTGATAGACTGCGCTTGTCTCCAATGAGAATGACGGATGAATTTCTATCTAGTTGAGACACTGAAATCAAGACTTCAACAATACTGCTTAAAGCAGAACAGCACCGAAGCCACGAGGTTTCATCCATGTCAGGAGCTGTCAAAGCTTCATGATTTGACACCAATCTGTAGAGACAGTAAACACCAGTTGTAAGCTTATCGGTTTCCCTTTTTTCGTGACTAGATTGAAATCACTAACAATGAACTCTTACCGAAATAGTAGAGAACTTATTCCACTATTCATAATATCTTGTACAAATGGTAATTTAGTTGAAGATGACTCATCGGTGGATTCTTCTGACTGTAAATAATTTTTGACTAGAGCCAAAAATAATTTACACAGACACGACAGTACACTTGGTGTAATGAAAGCTGACATTTCACGTGCCTCAGCTGAAATGAAAATTGTCAATTGTAAGTTAATGTGTGAAGTATTTTTAACGCCACAATAACACCAACATTTTTCAACAATTTGTTTTTTAAATTAAGCAATTAGATTACCATCCCCAGCGGAACGAACCGAAGTAGCGTAAGAATACACTGTGCCTGAATCGTCACTGCTGTCACTTTCTTTCGATGAACGTGATGTAAGGGGCTTTCCGCATCTGTTTAGCTTAGAATGCCAACTTACATTAGAGACTAATTTGACAAAATCTTCTAAAAACTCCTGTATTTCAAGTGGGAAATTTTGGTCAGCGAATCCACAAATTTTTCGAATGTCTTCCCACGTTGATAATAAATTAAGAAGCACACAAGCTGCTGCCTGTTGGACGATAGGAGCTTCGTTCGGATCTGAAAGGTGTCTATAGAAAATACCGCAATGCTGAGAATCTGGTAGAATTCCCGAATTTTATCTGACATCATCGCGAATAGCATGGGAACAAAACTTATTAACTACTTAATACCTACCTGTACGACATTCCCCATGACATCGATGGAGGGTCTAAACCAGATAGAAGAGCTGTAGCTCCATTAGTAGTAGACAATAAAGTTTGACACATCTAAAACAAAATTACACACCAAAATAAAATTAGAAACCTACATAAAATTTATTGATAATGCACATATTGATTCGATATAATGGGAGAGAAAGCAAAAATAATCCGGGACGAGCACGGTGTCCAACAGCAAAATTTGTGAGGAATTTCTGTCCCCTTCCGTACTTTTTCTTGTCTCCCCCACTATACATGAAAGAGTTTAGCGTACTTGGAAGCCTGCAGCCCGGGCTTTGAGATTGTCAGAAGCCCAGAGAAACGGAATGTTTTCTATACATTTTCCAATCCATTCCCAATTCGAATCTTTCTCTTTAGTACTAATTTTGTTCATAATAATGATTAAATGCAGCATGGATAAGGACGCATAGTAAATAGGCCCACGATTTCTGAAAGAGTCCCCACTACTTCTTTCTCCAAACGCGGACAGTGCTTCACTAACCCTATGCAAAAGACCCATAATAAATACACGATTCGCCAGTAACTTTTCTTGAATGCTGGGTTCGGATGTAAGGTATGCAATTCCATAGAGAACTCCAAAGAGGGAAGCTAAACATTAAAAAGAAATGTCACAATTAACATAAAATAGGGAAAGGTATTAGCACAGTTTAAAAATTCGTCATACAACTTGTTTCACAATATTCACCTGATGATGAGTAACCATCTTCGGATGCGTTGTTGAGTACTTGAGATAACGCATTAAATAATTCCCACATTAGAGATAGCTTATGCGGCGAATCAGCTGACTTGGTAATAAGGCAATGATAAAAGTCAAATAAGGATCTTAAAACAGTAGGTAACGTAGTTCCAGACGGATCTGCTTCATTTGTTGAACAATGCTGAATTAACAAACGGAGCCCAGCACAGTTTTTTGTTCCACATAGAGGAGAAATCCATTCAAGCAATACGAGTGAACCATCCAAGGATGCAAGGATAAAATTTAGCAAATCTAGAACTCGCACAAGTAAATCCTCATCTTCTTGGCTTGTGGGTTCCACACTAAGAAAGCGATAAAAAGCTTCTCTCCAATGACGGCTTCTAAAGACTTGCTCCTTGTCAACTTCTCTAGGTGTAGAATGGCTTGAATTTACTTTTCGGCTCTCGCGTGGAGATTTGGTTTTTCTTTGTGACTTCAGAAGGAGGATAAAGGAATATTCTTTAAGACGATGAACGGCGTCAAATACTGCTTTATGCCCACTTGAATTTTGTACATCGATCAGTAAGCTGATAATTGTTTTCTGCGGTTCTTCCCAGCTTCCATCGTTGAGCCGCCCTTGATAAGCATATGACATAGATTCGAGCAGATAATCCCCGAATATAACTTCCTCATCGTCTGCCGGTTGAAAAGGTGCCATTGGACGACTAGAATACGAATTGGAATACGTATCTCCAGAACTTTTTAAATCGTATAAAATTTCTTGAAGCATAATCATCAGATTTTTCGTGCTCACATTGGGGAATATTTGAACACATTTCAGAAACGTTTCAGTGAATAAATGCAAAAGCACCCATCTAGTAACACGGTTTGAATCAAACAGTATCGAACGAGATAGAACGCGCATAATTTTGCACACGTTTCCAGCAAAGTAATCCGAATTAGAAGCAGACATATCGGATGTCGATAGAGGATAAGCCTCGCCGTAGTAGCCTTGTGGACCTTTTATCTACAAATATGTACATTCGCACATTCAAAATAATTCAGCACAAGCGATAAAATGAGTTCAATAGATTTGTGACGATTAGTGCAACAACAGTACTTTTCACAAGGATAAAATAATTAAATATTACTTTATTGTAATTTAATTTAGGGCAATAACATGTACTAAGTGCCCCTCAAATCGATCAAAAATAGAATTTCTTGACAATTACCTCGGATGCAGAATTTCCCTCTTGCGCGTAAAAATCACTTAAATTTAATTGTGAAAAACGACTAAGAAGGAGCTGAGATAATTTGGAAAGTGCTTGGAATGCAACATAGTTCACTCGGTCATCCATCCTTGTGTCTTGAACAATCTGAGCTAAACTCTAAATAAAAAATACACAATGATTGATTTTGCCTCCTAATGGGCAGTTAAACTATTTTTCTTAAACTGAAAACAGAATCACTGGGGTACACTATGTAACTTTATTCCTTACCAAACTAACTGCGGATTCTTGAATAAAAACTTCAGGTGGAAAGTCATTCAAGAGGACGTCCCGAACAAAGCTACATGTCATAAAAACAAGATTTTCATTTTTCGACGTCAGCGATTCCACAGTTGAACTTAATACCCTTCTATCCGATGGTCCAAGACGGATGGTCTTAATTGCTACGGCTTGATGTACTTTAGTTTTATTCGCCGAAGAGGACGCAAAGTTTCTTATGCCGGAATCCTGCTGTTTGTTGGTTTGGGGGAAGAAATTTTGCAGAGGTATTTCTGTTTCGTCGCTGTCCATTATTTTAACGGAGGAAAGTGCAATATTTTTTTGTGAAACCTTGGTAGTAAAGCTTTTGGAAGGAGCACTGAAATTACCCTCCCAAGAATCATCTGCAGGTCCTTCACAATGAATATAAAAGCTTCCAACTTTGTCCAGTAGCCTGTTGATGGCCCGACGAATCTCACCGCCGAATTCCAATCTTCGCTTAGACAGGATGGTGTCTAAGTTGTAACTGATAAATTTTTTCCGGAATTCTTCATGCTAAAATAAAATAATTCGAACATGTATTTAAAGCAACCAGCCCACTACTGGCAAGATTAGACTAACTAGCTAGCTATTTTCAGCTTTTCCATTTAAAGCCTTGGTTAGCGCGCATTACTTACCTCTGAAAGACGAATAAACAGACGGATCGCCAGTTGAAATCCCTCAAATTTCGTGTCCAGGGGATCTGCAGTCCGAATCCAGGGGGTTAATCGATTTAGTATTTCAGTTTGATGGCTAATATTTTCACTGGCTATAAGACCACAGTCAATTTTCCGCCAAAGACATTTTAACGCTCGCATACGTACATCCTGCAGCTCATGACCTTTTGTTGTATATAGCAAAACAGTATTGAAAGTTACAAGTCACAATATGGTATATATGATTGAAGCCCCTCCATTAGCTGTAATGTTGCTGGAGTTAACAATTTTAGTATTTGCTCTTGTCACGATATATGGCAATGCTTTGAGCAAATAAAATCTGAAAACTACTTTCTATTTACTTAATCGATTAAACAGTTACGAAAAATATCTTGTATTTTTTTTGTATTACCTAGATTAGCAATGAGTTGATTTGTAGCAGCCAAGTAGTTAGTGTCGCTTTCCAGGTCACGGAACGGAAACTCTTGAGACGGAGACAGACGTAAATCATGACTTTTATTAATGTTTGTGCTGGGTTCCATTACTTCCATTTCAGGATATTAGCTGCTGATCATACTCCCGTTGTTAACTCCTCGTATGTACGTTGTATGTCCGATTCAACCTGACGTCTCCTAAATAATTACCTACTTGGTAAAAGAAGGATGGTACACATATAACATATACAATAGAATATAGACACGCAGTAAATTAAATGATTCTATCAGCGCTGGACATTTAAATGGGCCTTCCCCACCCTGATTTTTCTAGGATGTGATATTGGTGTCGACTCGAGCCTGGCTCCGTATAATACACACACAAATTGCACCATTTGACATGCACATTAATAGTATCTCGGTCTCGGTGTATGTAAATTTGTACCCCAAGCCTACAGACTACATCACACTTTGATAGAATTTTGACATCCGATGTTTTATAGACAGCAGTACAACATACACTTAATACACACATAGAGAGCCGTCCATAGTCGAAAGTAAACAAATGGATCAATAAGAATATTTCCACCTCAGGCTGTCAAAAACCCATGCATTTAATAACTTCACATCCCTTTGCCTTGTGAAAAATTGGTATCTTTCCAGATTGTGCATCATGTTCAACTCTACTTAGGAAATTAAAGTTTGAGGATGTCCAACGTCGGCAGTCAGAAACATTTCCGGAGAGGAAAATCACATCTTTCAGTGTCTTTCAGCTTTGGATTATTGATTCTTGCAGCATAGTATAGAATATCTTGACACTCGTGGCTACACAATTTACAAACCCCCAATTTCACTACCAGATTATGAACCTCAGTTGTGTCGGTAGTTGCAAACAGAGGCAATCATAAATTCACAGATTCATAGTATTATTATACCCACAAAACTGAATTTGAGTTACTGAATAAAGCAGATCAATTGTACAAGTTTACAGTTTGTATTGTTAACTGTCCATTGTTGGTACTGACAATGTTTAGCATATTAACACGAAACACCAGTCCGGTAATGAATGAAACATGAAAGACAAAAATAATAATTGTCAATTGTTCCAGCTGTAACTAGTTGCACAATGCAACGGCACACTAGTTACATATTAGATACATCGAGTAGATGTTATACGAACAGCATGAGCAATAACGTCGGTCAGCCAATCGATGTGAAAAACGTCAAGGAGACCTTTAATTAACTTCCGCCTGTACTTTTGGACTGTCAATTCTTAAAGCAAACAATTAATCGTAACAAACCATGTCCATCCAAAAAATTACGCCGTAACTTTGTACGTCAGTCAACCCTACCATCATATTCAACGTCAATAAAAACAGACAACATTTTATTAATAATATTTTAGTCAAGTAGAAATCTTCGCAAAAATATCGATTTTTAGAAAAACAGTTATTTTAATTGACATTAGAGACAGAAAATCCACACGGTTAACCCAAACCAAGGAACTCTTTTTTTAAACATTTTCTTTCCGTTTCAGCAGAATTTAAAAATGTCGAAAACATAATAATTATACCTCCTGCTAGTTACATTACGTAGTGCAATCGCAGTCTTAGTTCGTTGCCTGTGGCCGAAGTTCAAACTTGTGACAATAAAGTAAAACTGACATTAATGATATGGATAAAATGCTACTAGAAATAATTAAGTTTTACCGTCGCCATGATAAAATACAGTAAACTGGGTCCGGGTCCCGGGTTTTTACTAAACTGTTGACTGGGCTTAGCAGATATTGCACTTGCCTACTATAGACTAGAAGGCTAGCACTTGCACTACCCGTATACCCAAGAGCCTGGAAACTCCCGCGTAATTTTGTGTGTTATTCGTTAAGAATTTAGAGAGGGAATATAAGGGATCGTCCATAAATGGCGTCAGTAGGGCCAGTGAGCCTGGTCTGGTACAGATGACATATGCCACATGAAAGATAGCCGGGATTATGCAATATTAAAGTGATGATAGCGTGGAAAGGAGGGGTCCTAAAAGAATGATAAGTTTAGTGACAACATTTAGGGACCATTCCATTTTACGTACAGGTACAGAATACAGAAAGTCTCACTCACCATAAAGAGCATAATCTATGTTTTTAAATCGTTACTGAAAATGGAAATGCTATTAACTATTAAGTAGTAACTAGAAAGGCCTATTCTCTACATAGGCGTTTATTTTACCAAACCAACGCAAAGGTTAGTCAACGTTTTCAGATGACTGGAACAGACAGCTTAATAA
>JAQFZE010003192.1:0-12999 GCA_034695245.1 Dicyrtomina saundersi | reverse complement strand
TGGATGCGATGGGTGGGAACTATTAATCGACGGGAAAACCTTTTCCACTATCTCGACTTTGTATCCAGACAATAGGTGGTTCGTAAAAGAGTGATAATTTGGGTGATATCATTTATGGAGCATCCCTAATCATGATCCTAAAAAAGCATGTAAATAGAACATTTTGCACTTTTCAAAAATGTGTGAATGTAGTATTTTGCTCTTTAAAAAAACGTTTAAATAATGCATTCTGCACTTTTAAAAAACCTCGTAATTTAACATTTTATGCATCTATTTCATTAAGCGTTTTTTGATATAGTTTCTTTTGAACCTAGCTAAATTGGAAATGGACCAATTTTGATTCTTCACTCATGATTATGATATACAAAAACTATAGTAGGTATATAC
Source organism: Dicyrtomina saundersi (assembly GCA_034695245.1). Lineage (NCBI taxonomy): Eukaryota > Metazoa > Arthropoda > Collembola > Symphypleona > Dicyrtomidae > Dicyrtomina > Dicyrtomina saundersi. The sequence continues at coordinate 12,612 of JAQFZE010003192.1, read as the reverse complement.
GAAAATAAAATTCGATAGTACATAACGTTTACAAAACTCAATCACCTAAGCACGACTAAATTTCCAAATCATTCTGATGACTTTAGATGAGATGTGAGATTATGATAATGAGATATTTGTAATTATTGTAAAAATTGTAAATTATGATTGAAGTTCATTGAAGTATTATGGAGCACTGCGTTCAAGTAAAAAATTAAAGGCGGGAAATCAGTTGTCAAGTGCTAACAAGTTTCAGTTTCAAGTCTTTCAAGTGCCTCTTTCAATATTTTCTACTGTTCTGTACAGCTAACAGCGTGAAACATGCAGTAGTCAGTACATAATTATGATAACTGCTGACGGCACACAAACCACAGACCCACCTTGTCTTTTTTACCACTGCAGAAATTTTCATCTTGGTTTGTATTTCATTTTATGAACAGTAATTAATTCCTTAATTTTAAATACAGCCACAACTGCCATTCTTGAACGTGTATTTTGTTTTACTTACGTTCGGCATTCAAGATCCGGTACTTGTATTTAGTTAGGTTGTGCAAAATTTAAAAGTGTTGCAATGATTTTTGAAATATTGGCAGTGATTCTAGGAATTCTAGTAATTCTTTTGTTTCTGGATCAAATGCGCCCAGAAGGATATCCTCCAGGTTTGTGAATGTTTTCTTAATCGTGATTTTGTCATTCTGAGTATTATAAAAATCATTGACCACTTAAACTTATTGGCATTTTATTTGCCTTAATAATTACTCACTTTATTATTTGCTGAATAATTGTTACTGGATAATTGTTAGGACGTTAGGAATCCAATGAAGTAATTTTTATTCTCATTTTTGTTCGTTTATAGGACCATTGCCTCTACCGCTCATTGGACATATGCATTTACTCGGTGATTTACCTCAACGCACTTTGACCGAGTGGCAGAAAAAATACGGCAATGTTTTTGCTTGCGACTTCGGCAGTTTCAAGTAAGTCGTTTACTAAACTGTTTCTGCTTTTAACAATAGCTTGCATAATGGCAACATATTTGTATAGTATAATCAATAGTATACTTGACATTGAAATATTGTTAGATAGAAAGTGATTATATTGATCGTATTACATTTTATTTTTATATGCGTTTCATTTGTGTATGCTAATTTTTTTATTTAAAAGTTAAATAAGAATTTTTTTTTTCTATTTGGTATAGAGGAGTTGTGCTGTCGGATTATAAACTGATAAAAGAAGCTTTTAACCATCCTGCATTTAGCGGACGACCACAAATTCGAGCTTTTTCAGAGCGAAGTGGTGGCACAACTAAAGGTTAATACTATTTTTCACATGGAATTAAATAGGTTGTTTTGCATTAATATATACGTTGAATTTACTTTTCAATAGAGGATTATTAAAGCAGCCGACCATGCATTGAAGGCATCCAAAATTTTATTTTTCAATAGCACGATTGTTGTACTGTTGTTCTCTGTATGTATGTTGTATTTTTCAAAGTTGAAAACTGAAGTCAGCCGAATTTTGAGAGCACAAAAAGTGTCATGAAACATTTAATTTTTTCAGAGTCGTTATAAAATGACTCGCTTACGAATTTACGAGGCTTGATTTTAAACATAGGGAGTTTTTTGTTTTGCTTTCGCGAAAGAGAATTTTAAAATAGAAGGAAAAAGGAAAATTGCGGTTGATTTAATGGTCATTGTGTTATTATGTGATCCTGGTTCATTTTTTTATTTTCATACATTTATAGGAATTATATTCACCGATGGTCCCCAATGGGTTGAGCAACGCCGTTTTGCGCTCCGCCACCTCCGAGATTTCGGTTTTGGCAAGAAATCACAAGAAAGTCTTATCCACGATGAAGTTGTGGAAATGATTGAGAAATTAAAAGTGGAAGCCATTAAGGAAGGACCCATTTCAAATCAAAATCGATTTAATACAGCAATTTTAAATGCTCTATGGACTATGGTAGCGGGTGTTCGACATTCTCAGGATGACCCTAGATTACAAGAAATATTTAAATTGACTACGGAGTAATTAATTATACATTCATTATAACTTCTTCTATACTCTATAAAGTTTTGACAAACTATTTTTATTATTTTATTATGGAATGCATACATGAAAAATACTTACGAATTGAGCATCTCTGTATACTACTTTCAGAACAATGTCAGACCCCAGCCCAGCAGCATTATTCATGCCTTGGCTCACCAAATTAGCACCTGAACTCAGTGGATGGAATCATTTCATGTCTGATATTGCTCCAACTCTCAATTTTCTCCAAACTTTCGTAGATGAGCACAAACAGAGCTATAATGCAAATGAAGAACCCAGAGATTTTATCGATGTATATCTTGAAGAGATTTTGAAAACAACAAATCCTGAATCAAGTTTTTACCAGAAAACTGGAGGTTTATATATTTACATTTGAATCTGTTGCTTATATACTTTTATTTTGTATTTCACGATATTTCATGATTTCTTAAAATTTAGCAATGTGTGTATTGCCAAACTATTGTAGTACTCCCGATCAGTTTTGCTTACATATTATTTTAGAGTACTCAATTTTAAATTTATGTTAATTAAAACATTTTATCCGCAGAAACGTCGTTATCAGTTGTGCTGTTGGATTTCGTGTTTGCAAGTCAAGAGACAACCAGCCATACTTTAGCATGGGCAACTCTTTACCTTGCCACTGAAGTCAATCGTCATATTCAAGCTGAGCTTCAGAATGAAATGGATAACGCTGTGGGACGATCCAGATTTCCCACACTCGCTGACAGGCCAAAGTATGTATTAAAAAATAGTAATACTGTACTAATATGTATTTAATGTGACATCGTCTGTGAAGAACCAAAATATGACCTATTTCCAATTGAAGCTAGAATCAAAATGAAATGAGCTATGACATAAAAACAAAATGAGAAACATGCATAAAATGTTAATTTAAGAGTTTTTGAAAAGTGTAAAATGTTCTATTTACATGTTTTTTAAAAGTGTAAAATGTTCTATATACATGTTTTTGGAAAGTGTAAAATGTTCTATTTACATGTTTTTGAAAAGTGTAAAATTTTCTATTTACATGTTTTTGAAAAATGTGAAATGTTCTGTTTACATGTTTTTGAAAAGGTGCAAAAATTTCTAATTTCATGTTTTTGAAAAGGTGCAAAATTTTCAATTTAAATGCTCTCAAGACATATTTGAATATTTTTGTAGATAGTGGATATTGTTTTTAGCTAAAAATGGATATGTCATTTTGGTTCTTCACATACGATGTAAATATCTTTCCAGAGTGCAGTCTGTCTGTATATCAATCCATTGACAAGGCAAATCGTTTTTTGTTGTAAATCGGGTTGATCATCTAAACAAATTTATTTGTATTTTTTTTATTGTTTCGAAATAGTTTACCATTACTCGAGGCTACAATTCTGGAAACTATGAGATGTTCCTCCGTCATCCCACTGGGTGTATGGCACAGTACTATGGAAGATGTTCAATTCCATGGATTCAACATCCCCAAAGACACAATGATAGTATCCAACCTCTACGCTGTACACCATAATCCATTAGTATGGGAAGACCCTGACTCATTCAAACCTGAAAGATTTCTCAATTCCACAAAATCTGAAATTGTCAAGCCAGAAGAATTTATTCCATTTTCAATAGGGAGAAGGATTTGCATTGGAGAGAGTTTAGCCAGGGATGAACTATTTCTCATGCTTGGAGCTATAGTACAAAATTTTTCAATTGAAACATGTCCGGGGGAACTTGAGCCGAGTTTAGAGCCCGTCCCAGGTCCTGTTAGTGCCCCTAAACCTCACAAACTAATATTTCGTGCGAGGAAGTGATTCTTCTAATATAATGTGGAAAAATTTAATCAACTATGTTAAATCAAAAATAACGATATAACAAAAAAAACATGCCTTTCATATATTTGTATATTCAACAAATTAGCAAAGATTTTGATTACTTTATAATAAGAGCCACAAATATCCAAATTTCATGTTCTCATGTGCTTTGTACTACACCTAAAACAAAACAGTGTATTCATATAGGGTTATGGTTATGATTATGATAATTACTATAATATGTGTAAATAGACCCCGGGACTCCAGGCATGACCACCTGCCAACTTCATTTTACGAAGTATAAAAAGGTTTTTTGCGTGAGAATACAAGAAATGGTAATCGTAATACGCGCTATATATAGCTGTGCCTGTGTATGGGAAAAAAGAACGTGTTATAGAAAGATAGGACAGATGAATTTTTGTGAGGGTATTATAGGTGCTTACTGCGGCTGTTAAATTGTTGGGATTTGATAGCTAGCTTTTGATGCCTTGATGTGTTATTTGTTCCGTTTTCTACTAATATGACTGAAAGGTGAACGTGCATACAATTAATTTCTGGGTCTATTAAAGCTAATGATTGACTTGCATGCTCAACTCAATCTGATCCTCCATTCATAGTTCCTTCTTGTTCATTCTTTTTTTACTCAATTTTTGAAGAGTAATTTATTTTTGTCAGATCAGCTGGCAATCAATAAAGTCGTAATTTGTATTTGTCACTTTTTCTGAGTCCGTTTTTATCCTATTGTATATTTCTTTTACATATTCTTGTTTCGTTTTTCTCGGCCAGTCATGCAACGTCGTTGTCGTTGTTCGGTGCATCAAGAAGAGAAAAACGAGTAGAATTTTAGATATAGCTAAAAGTAACATAATACATACTACGTGATTGACAGACGATCGAGCTACTTTTACCGCTGTGCCTTTTCTTAATTTGGTGAAGTTTTACCTATTTCTTCCGCATCTGTTTTTGTTGTAGTGTATAACAATAGTAGATTATTATAAAATATTTAAAGTTATGAATACAGTGTACTGTGTTGATTGAATAAAATAGTTGAATTTCAAAATTAAAATTTGTTTCGAGATTAAAATGTTTTCTTTATTAAAAAAAGCTGAAGCTTTAAAACCTTCTGAAGACGATTCCTCCAGCTCCAGCTCCATCACCAGCACCAGTACCAGCAAATCCAAGGAAAGTAGAACATTAAATAGGTTAGCTAGTAGACTGAAATTTTTTGCCGCACAAAATGTTCTTCATGCTGTAATTACATTTAAAAGACCCAAGAGAACCCTTGACTACTGGATTCCTAAAGGTCCACATGGGTGGTTGGATTATATGGTTGATATAGTAAAAAAGAAAACGGTCATTACAAGTTTGACACCCAAGTTAGTTTAACATAGTGTACCTCTGTATAACCTAATAAGCTGAATAAATATTTTAAATATGGTAAAATTTAATCCTAAAAATCAATTCAAAGTTTTTTAAATTGAAACTTTGCTTATGAAATAATAGTTTACACGTATAATTGCATATAGGGAATTTCGCCAAGTTGTTTTGAATGCTAGAATTCAAGTTTGTCAAGAATTCTCAAAAGAAAATCCAAAGGATCCGGACTTACCGGATTGTTACTTTTGGAGTGAAACTGAAGTTGGCAACTGGCTTGATTTGTCGGGATTCTCGTACTTAAAGGTATATTGTTTATTTAAACGCATATTCAATTATGTAAGTAATGTGCGTGATTGTTGTGAATACGATTTTTTATAATACAAATTAATAGAGAAATAACAAAAAATATAAAATTTTCATATCCTTTACAGGAAACATTTTTAAGAAATCATATCAATGGCAGACGTCTTATTCGAGTCACGCCAACTTTTTTACTCCAAATAGGATTGCAGGATTTGTATGTAAAAAAGGTATGCAAGCAAAAGGACATGCTACAATTTAATTTAAATGCACAAGTAGAATACATGTCATCCTAAACATATACATAACATTCACAGGAGAAGAGAAAAGTAGAAGCCTCTGAATTGTGTAACTTCTTTCTTTGTGTTTGATTAAATTCATTTTCCTTTTATATTATTACTTACGTTTTAATACATAATATACAGAATGTGATGCAGTCAGTGCGGAAACTACTGGGGCTCCCTGCTACTACTTGTACTTCAATCACAACAGCTTCACACGAAAATCTAAGGGCTATTCTCTTTGAAAAATTTTTGTGGAAGCGCTCTGTGACGGGACGATTGTCGGATCGTCTTACATTCAACGTATTTCGTGAACAGCAAGGGTTCACCTCAGATGACCTTCAAATATAAGAAGGTAGCATGTCACATATATGTATACAGGATGACTGAGAAAAACTATTAAGAATACTATGCAAAACCGACTACATGTTTAAATGTCATCTGGGGCTGTATGTATACTTATGGAGTCTGTTTTAACTTGCACAAAAAATATAAATACTTTTTTTTCAAAGTATGTAAAGCCATTTTAGTGCATACTTATACCTCATCTTTCCTATTTTTTTAAGTGTTACAATATGACTCCTCAAGTTTAAAATTGGAACAAATTGGACTGTATTTGAACTTGGAGTTTTCGAGATAACTATTATTATTGTATGTTAGGTGGTAAACTGATAAAAGTCATTTTTAATAAAGCTGTACTGCTGTACATAATTCCTTACCTATCCACTACTGGGAATTTGGAAATAAAGCAATGCAAGTAGTTATAGTGAACTTAATAAATAAAACTTTTATATAATGTGCACATTTTATTATTGAGCTGAATAAAGTCAAAATTACAGGAATTTTAAATAAATGAGCCTGCCATTACTAATTAATACACAGCACTACTCATATTCTCCAAATGTGCATATCGTCTGTGAAGAACCAAAATTACCCATACCCATTTTTAGCTACAAACAATATCAACTATGTAAGTATCTACAAAAATATTCAGATATGTCATGAGAGCATTTAAATAGAACATTTTGCACTTTTCAAAAATATGTAAATATAACATTTTGCACCTTTTCGAAAACATGGAGTTAGAACATTTTGCACCTTTTCGAAAACATGGAATTAGAACATTTTGCACCTTTTTGAAAACATGGAATTAGAACACTTTGCACCTTTTCGAAAACATGGAATTAGAACACTTTGCACTTTCTCCAAAATACGTAAATAGGACATTTTACATTGTTGAAAAACATGAAATTAGAACATTCTACCCTTTTCAAAAACTCATATTTAACATTTTACGAATGTTTCTCATTTTGTTTCTATGACATAGCTCATTTTGATTGTAGCTTAAATTGGAGGTGGGTCATTTTGGTTCTTCACATACGATATGTATGTGGACTAGTGAGCCCTTGTAAGTTTCATGCAATAAGGTCCTGGGACTGGTACAACTGCATGGTGCATAGGAGGGAAATTCAAATTTCCTGGTACAGTTCTGGCCTCTGACTGTGCTGAGGCTGAGGGCTGAGACCGTACCGCTTATTATTGCGGTGGCTTGAGCTTGACTAGGCGTTTTTTTCAGTACCAAAAACAAAAACTTGTCTTGAGTTTCCTTATATCCTATGGTTTTGGTACAGGCAAACCAAACCCAACACTAGTTTACACTAGTGTCAGTAGTAGTGTCACTGGCAGTGAGATTGTATTGGATTTTGTTCGTCGAGATCCAGAATAATTAAGTCATAAGTATCGAAGGAACAGACTTCCTTCAAAATTCTGTTGTGATTTTGTGCAATTTTTACTTTCTAGACTTGTATGCAATTCGGAATAATTACCAGAGCCTGGCTTCTTCACATTGACAAACCTGTAAGTACTTTTGACTTTACGTTTCAAGGTGTGTAAAATTATAATCAGTTGAAGTGTAGTTGACAGTGCCTACCTGGTTCCTGGTTCTGTCACATAATACTCGATACATGATGTACATACTAATGTATTAATTTAATCTACCCCTTTCATTTACCAGTGTTCATGACCACGATTCCGGGTCGTTGTAGTTGTCCTTGTCGTTCACCCGCTTCCTATTACTGATTACTCAACTGTCTACTAGAATTTTTACTTTGGATATTCCTATCGTAATAAGGAGTATTCTGGAATCTATTCGTCTCCTGAGGCTCCTCATCCTGACCTCGACCATACCGATATCTACATTTAATATCAAAAGGTATGTGAATTATTGTGATAATCGATTTTAATTTTGTAATTGTAAAAATCAAAAACTATCGAAGGATAAATTGTTAGTGTAAGTGAGTGTGCGAATCTAATCATACTTGGAGTCTCAATAAAAATTGGTGTAAGTACAGTGTACAATAATAGGTCATGTTGTGTACAGCATGTGATGTAACATGGATAACATGCAATACCATCGCACCACGGTCGGTTAGAAGTTACAATTTAAACAATCAATAATTAGACTATTAAGATGATGTATATATAGTTCGTAGTACTAGATATACGAAATTACTTTTATGTACCAACAGTAGTTATTTCTACCTATTTACATAATTAGTATATATATTTCAATTGTCAATAGTTCTCTCTAAATTATTTTTTCCAGGTTACGAACGTCTATGCAATAGACCAAAACGTTGCCTTTTAATAATGTAGAGCTCATCCACATTCAACATTAGGTTGCCTTTTTTACAATTTGCTGTAAGAAATAAGACGGGAATATACCAAGTTAACTAACCTCCACACTCCACAGCAACTATTACCGTCTTTAATGATTTAAAGCTATTTTTTAATTATTTCTGTGTATATTCAATATTAGGAATCAGTTTGAGTTTTGCGTGCAGTCCAATTTGCTCGTGTTGCGATTATATCATGAAACATTTTTTGTTTTGAGAAAAACTTAGTTTAAAATTTAAACTTTAAATTTAAACTTTAAATGTAATGCTGAAAAAAACAGTTAAGCTAATTGTTGTACAGTTTTGCGGTAGCGAGAAGTCTACCAGCGGCAATATATGGTAGATACAGTACTGCAAACTAATATTCGAAATATGAAGCAGTTTTTAAGTCCAGACCCAAGTTTGCAATGTGCAAGACCTAGTAGAATGCAATAAACATACATATAATTTGTGACTGTGGATCTTACGGCAGGGGCTTAAAGTGACTAAAGTCGGATTATTTTTCAAGGAATGTTCAGGATTGTAGATTTCGGGTTATTACGGAGCTTAATATATATTATTATTTTTAAAAACGGCACGAACGTCAGTGAATGCAGTGTGTGGGAAGGAATGTAATATGAAGGATTTACATGTTTCTATATTTAATTTGTACATGATTAAAAACTGGTCTTGATTTTAGGGTAACACATGAGAAAACAATATGACTGAACAATTACCACAAAAGAAGCAAAATTTGGGTCCAAGAAGGGTTCCACCTATTGACATGATCCCGCCACCATCGCCAGTTAGTTCTAGTTACTCAGAGCTCCGAGGAACTATGAATTCTGTCCCTTGGTTCAATAATTATGCCCAAAATGCTACGGAATATCAACGCTATGTATGTCCGTCATCGTATTCTCAGGTAGTGTCTTAAAATATTACTGCCTACAAAATGAAATTTTACCCATAAAAATATTGCATAGGTATTATGGATTTAAACCTCTAATAAATATACAATATTTGTTTGATTTTGGTCGTCATAGACAAGTTCTTCTTCGGTTGTTGAGAGTCTGTACGAACCAATCGTCCCCCGAGCTGACTCTCAGATGTCGATGCATTTAAATAATAAAAGTGCGGGTAATTCTTTACAACGTCGAAGCTATGAGAACCATTCCCAAACTGGCAATACGCTTTCAAAAGAAGCCGAAATTGACGAACTAACTGACCTTCTTATGAACTCACTTAGGAAGAACGAAGTATTTTTCGGTAGGTCGTCCTACATTTTATTTAGCATCCAGTGATTTCTTTGTGACAGGAATTGTTCCACAATAATGTTATATGCTTATAATTTAGTTGTAGAGCGCATTATGACTTGAAATAACAATTTTATTAGGAATATGTAATCGTTGTGGAGAGCAAGTTGTTGGGGAAGGAACTGGTTGCACTGCTATGGGTCAAGTGTTCCATATAGCTTGCTTTACTTGTCGAGTTTGCGATTGCTCTTTGCAAGGAAGAGCATTCTTTTATCACGTTGACGGAAAACCGTACTGCGAAAAAGATTACATGGTAAGCACTTATTTTAAAACCACAAAAACAAAACTTATTTGCTTCGTACTGAAGTTTGACACACATTTTTGTTGGTATAGACTCGATTGGAGAAATGTTGTGTATGTGGCGATGCAGTGGTTGATCGGATCTTAAGAGCGAATGGGAAGCCTTACCATCCGAAATGTTTTACTTGTGTCATTTGTTTTAAAAGTCTTGAAGGAATTCAATTTACCATTGACGCTGCAAATCGAATATATTGCATCGAAGATTTTCACAGGTGACTCATGTTTTAAGTTAAGCTTATGAGCTTCAAGGCATCAAAAATTGTTTTAGAAAAAAGTTTTTCACGGCGTTGTTTTATATTTTAATTATATTTTAGAAAATTTGCACCAAGATGTAGTGTGTGTGAAAAACCTATTATGCCAGAGCAAGGGAAAGAAGAAACAGTTCGAGTTGTAGCATTGGATCGAAGTTTCCATGTTACGTGTTACAAGTGCGAGGTAAGCTCTAATATTAATAATATATCGATTTACTTGTGCATATATTATGCAAGTATTTTTAGCATTTAGTGTTTTTGTGAATGAATTCGAAATTTACATTAAATCGAATTATTTTTGCCGAAAGGATTGTGGCCTATTGTTACGGTCAGAAGCAGAAGGCCGTGGTTGTTACCCATTGGATGGACATGTCTTGTGCAAAAGTTGCAATGCAAAGCGCGTACGTGATATGAAAATTTGAGCTTAAATTAACAAGGACACATCTGCAATCTTTGTGAGAGCATTCAAACTTTCACTTCCGTGGTAAAGATAACGGAAGACGAAAAGGAAAAAAAATCACGCTTCTACCACATTCAATTTACAATAATTTAGAATTTTTAGTCTTTATCTGTCATTTCATCTAACGATGTTATATCATAATTTATTTATGTACATAATTTGGGCACGCAATTTAATATAATATTCCTTGAATTTCCTTGTGAGTGCTGCAAAGTAGTGCAAAGCAAGTAAAATTCATCAAAAACGATTTGACTGCATTTAAGTAATTATGTAGGTACTTATTATTAGTGAGATCTAATGTATAACAACGAAAATAGAGAAAAGCTAGCTTGCCATTATAATTATGTCTAAACTAATAATTGTATTTTTTCAAATGACGCTTACAACATTCACAGAATGGTCTCTAGTGTAAAGAATGTTTATCAAATAAGAATATTTGCAATAAGGATATAGTTATATAATCCTAGCTCAAAAACGTTTGTACTTAATATTTGTGTACATAATATTTATAAAAAATACATACTTATATAATGCATTATCTTCCACTTAATTGAAAAAAAAATTTTGGTGGGAACAACCAATGTAAAAATAAGGATATAAATCATGCTGAAAAATGTATTCCTAAAATTTAAAATTATGTAGGCATGCATGTCAATTATTTGTACCTGTGTATAGTTTACTTTGTGTATCATAGTCCAAAGCGGAGTATTTATATTTATAATTTATATACTTAAAAAAACTTGTCAAATTTTTACTAATAGAAGAATATAATGACTTCATTAACCGAATATATTAATATAGTCTTTCGACTTTAAAGTGTGACTCAAAAAAACATTTGGATATTTTGGGACATGACATACCTTATGCCATTTAAAATTTTTGTATAATCTGTGTATATACATCTGCAACTTACGAGTAGACTAATTTGAATTTCGCCTGTGCAATGATTTTTCCTCTATTTAAGTTTTAAATAGGAGTTTTATTCTCATTCAAATATCGTACAGTTTGCATTGTAACTACATTTATTACTACCAGCAGATAATACCGTTTTAATTCAGTCTACAGAATCAAACATCTCTGATTGTTTTGTATCTAACTAATTTCCAAAGGCTACAATAATACTAACTTTCGAATGCAAATATTTTACTCGCCGTTGCCACATTCCTATGTGAGAGCTGCTATGCTTTTAAATACAAACGGTGCGGCAAGCTTAATTATTAAACTTCCAACTTCAAAAGATGCAATATATGCCTTTCCTTTAATTGGATCTAGCCTTTTAAACCAGACAGAAAATACAAACATCATTAGATAAACGATTCGTCACCATTATCTTGTATGTGTAACAAAAGTCAAATAAATTGTGTGAGTGAAAAATAAATGGTACCTCACTTGCTCAACTGATTCCAAAGTTAAAAATTAACGACTGGCTACAATCAACACAAAATTATTTAATTATTATACAAACCCATTTAAATTAGAGGGCATCATTGTATATTTAGCTGATTAGAAAGCCAGTCAAGGCCCTCGTAGAGACCGTCACCAGTAGTTGCACACGCGGACTGTGCACACCAGTCCCTACTTGTCAGTAAGTTTAAACCTAATTTATCCGTCAACTCAGCAGTATTCATTGCATTTGGTACATCCTGCTGTGGGGACGGAACTCCACCTCTATCCCATTCTATAAATAATACTTAGAATTACCGCCAATTCCATAGCACAAAAGACTATGGCATAAGTAGATAGGCGAGCGAGAAAAGTAGCACACAGGTAATCAGAGCAGACAGTAGAAATACCGAGAGTACCATCGCTTGCAAGCGATGGGATTTAACACTGAGTAAGATAGGAACAAAAG
>JAQFZE010003191.1:0-12999 GCA_034695245.1 Dicyrtomina saundersi | reverse complement strand
TATAAGGAGTATGACGTAATTAGTTCACATTTACTATTCAGACGGTGTAAAACATTATTGTTTTGTATAGCTTCATATAGCTTATTGGGGTTGTAAATAAATTAGAATTAATTGATTATAGTTCATTAATTTACTTTGATTGGGTTGGGGATGTATGCATTTAAATATACATTGTAAGAATTTTTATTATTAAAATTGTTACCTAATTTGAAAAGGCGATTCAATTTAAAATTAAATTCATCTACGAACGAATCTACATTATAATGATGCTTTAGCATAGCAAGAAGGAGGTAATAAAATTTTGGAGATACTGCCAGTTGTCAATGATCTGCTTTTACCAGAAATGCTCTAATATTATACGAGACAAGGCAAGTTTCAAATGCAAAAGTTGCTAACAAACCAACCAGTGCAAGATGAGATCTTCGTACATGGTGTATTTTAAAATAAAAAACTATTTTAATCGACGTTGAAGTTAAAGATTTTACCCAATAATAAAATTCAAACATTATAAATAGTTAATTATTTAATATACTAAAATCTGCACAATTGCTAATTTTTATTTCCCAGTAATTTTTATTTGGCTATAAATTTAATTACCTGTTATTAATATTTTGTTTTCAAAACTGCATTTAATTACGTTAAGGAAAACAGCAATAACAGCAAAAAGCATTATTTAATAGTTTTACTCCATACACAAAACTGTAATTATTTACTCATTCATTCTGTGTCTACTAAATCCCATAAAAATTGGCAGCAATAACTGTAATTAAATTTTAGGCTCTATTAAAATATATTGCTAATGGTAAGTTAATGTATTATTTTATGTATCTACTATATAGTTACTATAGCTGGCTCGCACGCAAGCCAAAGCTTCCATCAATTATAACATCATTCGTATTCACAGCCAGCCCATATTCAGCAGACACAGAACCTTCGCCTTCAATTTCAATTACAATTTCAATCCCAACTCAAAAATCCACTTCATATACATATGTATGAGATAATTTTTGACAAATTCAAGGAAACGACTACAAACAACAAGAAAACAAGAACAGGACTACAAAATAAGTAATTAGAGCAACTTTTCTATAGTGCGGACGGAGCTATGGGGCACACGGAATAATTAAATTCGAGTGAAAATGAAAACAAGGAGGTGGGATTGGGATCGTCCATAAATGACGTCATCGGTAGGGGTAGTGGGTTAGTTTGGGTATTGATTACCGCCTTTTACGTTATCTTTTTAAGGGATGCCAGATGGGGCGGTCCTAACAGGATGGTAAATTTGGTGGCGTCATTTACGGACCATTCCATACATACAGGCGTCAGCAAGGTACACGGGTAGCTGCATATGTAAAAGCATCTTTATATCACACTTGTTGATGCTATTAAGACCTATGTTGTTGTCACCTTCCTGCCTTCTTCGCTCTGCACACATGTACCTGTAATATATCTATATGCTCTACATGCAAAAACAAAGAATCTAGTCATTCTTTTTTGGCTTAGGTTACGGAGACTTTGGCCTACGGCAAACTGTCTAATAAATAATACATATGTAATGAATATGTACGTACTTAATTTGAACTTCCCTTTGTTTACACTCACAATTAAAACGACGACAAAACATAACATGGCATGACATGACAAGACAAACCATCCGCAAGACGCGACGCAAAGAGTCAAAACAAAATCTTTAATGCATTATATAAAACGAAAGTTACGAAAGCGATATTAAAATTGAAAATGGCAGATAAAAAGAAGCCTAAACTTTATCCCACACAACACTATAGCTGGAATGAAGAGTTTTTTGATAAAACAGGTCAAGTCCATCAAAGCCAATTTTACAACAGCAACAAGGAATTTCAAATAAAATATGACTGGATGACTTTTTTAAGTTTAATATTTTTCCACACCTACTGTACCTTAAGCAGGGCTACTAAAAGTAGTGTCTTAAATCCAGAGCGAAATTTTCATTTTTTAGAAAATATTTAAAAATCAAAATTTTGTCCACTTTTTCCGTTTTGCCTCAAGATCAATAACTTAACATGGATGGTCCGTTACTTAATACTATATAATTACTTAATATAACATGTAAAGCAAATAATCTCATTTTTGAAAAAAAAATTACTCATCACGCTTTGTCAACAAACTCTGCATATTTAATTATAAAGTTAAGGGCAAGCATGTCTATAGGTTCTTGGCTATATTGCAAATGCAAATTGTGGGCGATGATGAATAGCCTCGGCTTTGGCTTTGTTTATAGAGATTCTGGATTTTATATTTTTTTAAAGATTTATGGCAAGACGAATTTTCAAAATTCAAAAGACCTACAGAGATGACAACAAAAAAGGACGAGAAAGGATACGCGGATACGGATAAGTGACGACAGCCGGCAATGGAGATGGAGATGATTATAATGCGAAAATAATATTGATGAAATAGAGATGAAAAATGAAGGGGTGGTCGCGGCCGCGGCCGTAGTAGAAAAAATGCAAGAAAAAAAATAAGGATTTGCCCTTGCTTGCCTTGCGTATAAGTAATGCAAACGGAGCATTTATTAGTAGAGCATGCATAATACAAGAAAAACAACTTCCTATATAGTACTTCCTTTATATCCCTATAATTCCCACTGAACTTCTATTACAAGTTCAATCCCAATGTTCCTATTTGTACACCTGCACCTATTTATTTTGTTTTTTTTTGCAATTGATTAAATTGAGAGCACGTAACCGCCGTATGTACTGATATACACATATGATATTAGTGGTTTACACAATTAATCAGTATATAGGTTATCGGAATATACATACACACAATCACATAATAAATGTTAAGGACGAAGAAATAAATGAATGTCACAAGCTGATTGCCCCCTGCCTCACCTGAGAGTTGAGAGTTGGATTTGGATTTAAATGGAGTTTCCTCTTTTGTCTATTCAAAATTGATTCCAAATCCAAACATTGCGACTCCATCCACAATCCACAGTAATCAGTGACTACTTTTTTGTTTGTCTCTGTTTACTATTTTCTTTTGAACAATATAGTTTGTATCTATGTGACATTGAAAATCTTCCCACATTGATTAAGCATACACACACGGCGATACTAAATCTCATCGTCAGTCAGGCTAAACTAAAAGACAGAAACGGATATGGAAAATGGAATGGAGATGCATTTTTTGCGTGAATGTATTTCATTATCTTTATATTTTTGGATTGGTTTTGATTTTTTTTATGGCTTTATTTTTGTAAAAGAGCTACAGCAGATTACTTTACAAGTTGCACGCACAGCTGTTCCGTGTCCGCGAGTATGTTTCCGTTTGGGTTCATAGTTCATGAACAGCAGGGCCGGATAATGCGGTCAGCGCAGGCAGCCCCCGCTGCTTGAATTTTCAAAAAACATGTAAATGGAACGTTTTGCAGTTTTCAAAAATATGTAAACAGAATATTTTGACTTTTTTAAAACATACAAATAAATTTTTTAGTACATTTCAAAAGCATACAAATAAAACATTTTACACTTTTCTCAAAACATGTAAATAGAACATTGAGCACTTTTCTGAATCAAGTAAAAAGTACATTTTAAACATTTCTAAAACATGCAAATACAACATTTTGCTTTACCAAAGAAAACCATCAATAAAATCAAAATGGTGGTTTTTGAACAGAAACAAATTTATTGCTGCCTAAAAGTAATTCCTTCGTCCGGCCCTGATAAACAGATGTACCACTACCACTATATGCATAATACATAATATGTATTTGAGTTATTATTGAGTGAAAAATGTAGGAAATAAAATACATAAGAAAATAATAATCAATTTACTGTCAACTGTCGACTGTGCAAAACTTGAAAGCTTCTATAATTATACCCGGGAGAGTTACCTTTGTAACTTCGTCTGCTGAAAGGATGAGACGCAATTAAGGAAAAGGACAAGGAATTGAATAGAAATATAGGGGCATAGCATTTATATTATAGGCATAGGGGTATCAACATTTCCAACTTCCAACTCCAACTCCAACCCTCGCCTTTTACCTTTTTTACTTACGCCATATGGCGGAATCTTAGAAAAATGACGGTGTAAACGTCTATACTTAATAATGGGCAACGACGACATTATCCAGGGATGTATAATAAAGTACCAGGTTCTTCCAAATTTCCCTCCCCTCTCTTACGATTTGCGCTAACAAATTCAGATCATTAACTTTCTAAATGGTAATAAATAGGTAACTGTGTAGTGCACTTGGCTTCTTTTATTTTTATTTTGCAGGTACACATAATAGATTCGTATGACATTATTATGAAAATGTAAATATTAATAATTTGAATAATTTTTATTTAACTAATATTTTAAAAAGAATCGATGCAATTATATTCGCTAACTACTATACGTACTTACCTACTAAAAATACTATTGGCTTATTTCCGGTAATTAAACCTAACCTACTTATATGTAATTATAGGTTGGTTAAGGGGTATCTTGAATATTCTATATTATATAGTCTGTGAAGAATCAAAATGAACCATTTCCAATTTAAACTAGAATTAAGCCAAATCCATAAAATACTAAATGAGATAAATTATTTTTTTTTAAATTACGTTAAATGCAGGGTTTTGAAATAAGCAAAACTGTCATATTTTCTCTATTTTTCAAGAGTACAAAATGTTCTCTTTACACCTTTTTCAAAAGTTCAAAATATTCTACTTTACATGTTTTTTAAAAGTCCAAAATGTTCTATTTACCTATTTTAAAAATTTGCAAAATGTTCTATTTACATACATGGTTTTGAAAACTGCAAAATATCCAATTTACTTGCTTTCAGAATGATATTTTATTGCTTTATAGAAAGTGCATATTTTTTTCTTTTTTATGTAAGTTTTAAGTGAAAGTTTTTGAAATAAGCAAAACTGTTCTATTTCCACATTTTTAAATAGTGCAAATGTTCTCTCTAAACGTTTTTCAGAAATGCAAAAGTGTTCTATACTTGCATGTTTTTCAAAAGTGCAAAAAATGTTATTTCCATATATTTTCAATAAATGAAAATTGCCCCATATTTATGTACATGCTTTCTCCATCATATTTTAATTTTCTCTTGCCAACAGTAACAGTGCATTTTGCTTAGTTAAAAATGAAAATAGGTCATTTTGCTTCTTCACATATGACTCTAAAAGTTCAGTTGAAAAAAAGATAAAGATGTTTTGCCTTTTTTTTAGCCCAAAGTTAAGTGAAATAAAATAAACCTGCGATAAACTGAAACTGAATTAATTCAAAATCACATTTCTAAGTAGCCATAATCATGGCATGGTTTCATCGATTCAGTATATTACATTATGTACAACCTCAAAAAAACAAAACCAACCTTTTAATCTGATTACATTAGAGTGCAGAGAGAATCTGACGATGAGAAAAAAGTTTGCACGTACCTACCTACCTACCTAACTAGTAAGTATATACTTAGGTACGGAGTATACTTTTAGGTATTTAGGTAATAGCATAGCTGAAAATCTGAAAGTGCTACTGGATTTCTGCAGAAGGCGGAATGTACCTTTTAGATTAAATACACTCTTTTATACTACACGCATTGCTTTCCTCCTACAATTTGGATAAAAGTACCGCCGTTATACATATACAGATTACGAAAGCAAGTCAAGTTTTAGTGTAATAAGACTTACAAAAACAAGTATTTACGTGTATTAATTTTAATTACAGACTAATACGTTACCATGAATGTCAATTAAAACACCGTCGTTTTCGTCGTGGCGGTCGTTAGGCAGCATAGCAGGGAAGTAGACCAGCAATAGCACCACAGTAGCAGAGGGATTTGTCGGCCGTGACCGTAGTACCATTATTAACATTTACCATTGCCCAAAGCCAACAACACTCCGGATTCGCGGGACTGGGACCTTACTACCGCACCGTGACCGGGATCTACAAATGTTGACGTCTAGAATTTGTTCCTAACACTATAGCAGATCTCGACCACCTCGATCCTGTTTTCTACCTGCTGCTTGCCAACGCCAAACCGAAGCGGAAAGTAATGATAGTGATTATCGCTCTCTCACCTCACCTGCAAACTCCATAGTTCCAGCCAGCGCTTCTCTGTTTAAACAAGCTCCCAACTTCCTCACACTCACAACATTACATACAATTTATTTTCTAGTTTCTTGACTTCAATTTTCAAATCGAAATCCAAAGGCCAAAACTTCATCCTGGTCATATTATAGTAGTTGCTTTAGTCCTACATAGGTACTTTGCTTTGCGAATTTCCGAGCATCGGTGCCGGTGCGGTACCGGTGCCAGTGGATAGACCGAGATGCTTTTGATTTCAATTTCATTCTGAACTTTAGGATTGAGGACGAAGAAGACGAACGAGAGGAAAATGAAAATGTAGAAAAAGTGTTGCACATCAAAGTCCAAAAGTACCTACTACCTACATCCTCATCCAACTTCAACATCCCATCCGTCCTCCCGACACCGACACCGACACCGACAACGGAGAAAAGTTAAAATCGATACTGTTCCAAAGGCCCTGCGCTATAGCATATACACAGGATCCACCAAAGTATTTTAATAAGTTTCGGCAGCAGCACTACTTACTTACAGCATACATCAACTACAGCCTACAACAACCAACAAAACTGCGTCTAAAACTTAAATACAACCAACAGAACAACTTTTTTTGTAGGTGCCTATAGGTAAGTACATAGAGATATCAACTAAAAATAATGGAATATACATACAATCAAGTAAAAAGTATACCTATACTTCTACCAAGAAACCAAGATGCCTAAACACATACTTCAGGTACCGGTACCGAAGTTTTTCTTTTCCGAATCGTGTGTTTCTCGGTTTTAAAACGGAAAGTAAGTGGGTAGTATCCAGAACCCATATATGCTTTATTTGCTCTGGCATTGGTTATGGTGTTGGTTTGGTATATCTACTAAAACCTATTATTATATACTGTCCCCTGGCCTGATCTGATATGCATCTAACCTTGATGTGATGTGAGGAGGACGAGGACGTGAAGTAGGTACAAATCCGAATCCGAATATCCGAGTCGCAATCGCATCGTATACCGACGTCGTAAACCGAGAAACTTTTGGAAATGAGAGTGAAATGGAAAATGCAACAGCTGAAATGGAAATATGGTTCAAGTCCAGAACGGAACGGAACGGACGCGGACGGTGGAGGAGAAGATCCTGTTGGTTGTTGGGGATGGTGACTGGAGGACTGGAGAGAGATATACGGACAACTGCTGAGAAACCGAGACTGACGATCCACGATGACAGTTGTTGAGGCAGCAGCAGTAGGGAAGTAGTAGCAGAGCAGTTGGTTGTGTAGCTGTAGAGGATCTCTGGATCAACAAGCTGGAAATTCGGAGGATCATCATCTCTCAATCTCACATCGCTTCTTTCAGCTCTCTCCCTGTCAACTGTTGTAGCGCAATACGATTACCTATCAGTACCAGTACGGCTTTTACTCTTTACTTTATCCAGCAGTTGCAATTCAGCAACTGCTGTTGTTGATTTTGGTCTGGCCCACATATCTGTACTATTATTGCACACAACAAGTTCTTCATGTAAGATAATACCCGATTCAGATATTGAGTTCCGACAGATTGCGTGAATAGCTTTCTAAGTAGTTCATCGACATTCACATTTTTTTCCCCAGAACAAAAATATTTACAAGCAGATCTATAGGAATCTTCTATAGGTAATACAGATTAACAATTTATTTTTGGACTACCAACTGTTTAACCATCAACGCTGATTTGTAAAACAAAAGAGTGTAAATTCGTGTAGTAAATCATGGCTGATACGGAGTCGAAACATTTGCTCATGCAAGAGGAGGGCAACCCAGCTAACAGGTTATTGTGTGATTATTTACTAAAGGAAGCTACATATTTTTAGGTTAATTAAAGGATGAAGTTCAATATTTTTGTAAACTATTTTTCTTTTACTATCCACTATAGGGGTGATGCAGATGCTCAGAAAAGTAGTTTCTGGTGGAAACCACCCCGTCGCTACATAATTGCATTCCTTTCCTTTCTGGGGTTCATGAATATTTATACGCTCCGTGTCAACTTGTCCATTGCCATCATCACCATGGAGGATGAGTACGGTAGTGCCTACAAATCGAGGAAAGGTGTAATACTCGCAGCATTCTTTTACGGTTACATCGTTACGCAAATCCCAGGTGGATGGATTGCTAAGAAGTATGGGGGGAAGAAGGTGTTTGGATTTTCGGTTATGACTACATCACTCCTTTGTCTTGTCACGCCACTCGTCGCGTATGACTACAGACTTCTGTTGGCTGTCAGAGTCCTTCAAGGACTGGCTGAGGTACGAACAAGCACAGTAATAACATCGATCATTAGAACTAAAGGCGTTTAAAACGTTTTCACGAAGCTAGGATTTCAAACGCTATAAATTGAAATAAAAAGAAAATACGGAAACAAAATATTTTAGTTGTTCAGAAAAGCCTTAATGAAGATATTTTTCATGTTTTTAGTGGTATGATTTTAGGAGATTTTCCAGTTTTTTAAAAGGCACTTTTAGAATATGCTAAGGTTTTTATAATAAATCACTGCAGGATATTTTGCATTTTTTTAAATAGCGTAGGATCGAAAATATTTCGCAAATATTTATATTTTTTATGAAAATATTTTTAGGGCTCCACATATCCATCAATGCATTCCGTTTGGGCAAGATGGGCTCCAGCTACAGAAAGATCCCGTCTGGCCACAATTTCCTTCTCAGGTTCATACATTGGAACTGTAGTGGCGCTCCTATTTTCAGGGCTTATTACAGAAGCCTATGGCTGGAAATTTATTTTCTACATTTTCGGAATCATTGCTTTCATCTGGTCAATCATTTGGTTGTGGAATGTGGGTGAGGAGCCTAATATGGATATCTGGATCGGAAATAGAGAGAAAGAATACATAAATTCTTCTATTGGTGTTTACGACGGGCTACACGTGAGTTCATAAACACACTTTTAAAATATTTATATATATCCGTTTTTCCCAACATATAAAAAAAATGGCAATAGATTTTATGGTTGTTTCTGTTTTAGTAATGATAAATTTAATGTCAATATCACTGTAATAAATTTCAGGAGAGTGAAGTTCCAATTCCATGGAAAAGAATGCTGACTTCGAAACCCGTATGGGCCATTAATATTGCACACTTTGCAGAGAACTGGGGATTTTATACTCTTCTCACACTTCTCCCGTCATACATGAAGGGTAAGTAAGGATTTTATTTTGCCATGCAAGATTTAAATTATTTATTATACGAAAAAACGTCGAGTTCAATTTTGATAGCACTATTAGCACATATGAAAGATGAGAGAGATCACTGTACTGTATGTATATAGAACTTTCACTGCACCATTGTTCTTACAGGCGTTATTACATTAGTAATTTGGCAGTGGCGTTGTTGAATTTGTATTATAATTCCATTTTTTTTAAATTTTAGACACACTCAATTCCACACCGATAAAAACAGGACTCATCAGCGCGATTCCTTATCTCCTTTTGGCGATGATTATTCAACTTGCAGGACAATTAGCTGATCAACTTCTCCGATTTAAATCCACGACGTTTGTACGGAAATTATTCACCTGCTCCGCATTTGTCGTTCAGACGATATTTATCCTCATTGCTGGTCAACTTCAGAAACAGGATGAGAGTCAAATTGCATCGATCACTTGTTTAGTTCTTGCTATTAGCTTAGGTGGTTTCTCATGGGCTGGCTTCAGTGTGAATCATTTAGATATCGGTGTGACCTGGGCAAGTATTCTGATGGGCATCAGTAATACTTTTGGAACTGTACCTGGAATGATTAGTCCCATTTTGGCTGGATCAATCACTGCAAGCGGGGTGAACATAATACCTAATTAATTAATGACAACATGCATTTATAAGGAAAAAATTAAAAAATACTATTTTCTCCTATTTATGGGCTGTACCCGTATAGAGATGTACAATTAAATCTAAAAATAGTAATTTATTATGTTTGATTTTGATTAAAAACTTGTAGAACCCATCGGAATGGACGACAGTATTTACCTTCTCGGCTGTCATTTATTTGATTGGAGCAATTTTCTATGGATTACTGGCATCGGGTGAAGAGCAGGAGTGGGCCAGAAGACAATTTAATATCCAAGACTCGGATGATTCCAATGATGAGGATGATTAAAAATGTGTTGAATTGCAAGATTGTAATATTAACATCAAAGAATACAATCAAGAGGATGGATGATTACCTATTTTTTGTATTATTGTAACAATCGAACTCTAACAATCGCAACAATTGAGACTTAAAATATCAAAAATTATATATCAAAAAATTAAATCAAAATTATATTTCAAATCATGCTTACTTATTGTTGTACCTTCTCACTGTGTGTGTATTACCACTATTATCACTATAAACATAAAATTATGACTAAAACTACCATGTAAGTAAACTAAATGATTGTGTTCCTATTTTTGTTTTTAGTGTGCTATTAATTAATTCTAAGTAATTTATTAAAGCTTTAAAGCGGCAACTGTCAATTGTATCAATTATCGTTGATCTCTGTACAAGAGAAATAATTGGATTTATTTTTTTGACGTTGTGTATAATATGTCTACTCGTAACCCCTTCCTCTGGAGGCTCTAAATTTATTTTTTATAAAATATTAAAAAATAAACGCTAAGTAGCGAAAATGCTCTTATCAATTCATATCATACTAATAATTCATATAAAAATCATATTTACACAATCAAACCAGACTATTGACCATAATCTAAACCTGAATCTTAATGCTAAAAGTACAAACCAAAAACTATGGGAATGGGCTACTTTAATGCTAATGAATATACGAAATACTGGGACAAAAGTTCTCAACACAGTTAAAGCCAACCAAATTTTTATTATACAAATAGGGAATGTGACATACATTGCTATTGCCTTGAATTTTTGAAATCTGACATGTTTACTGCTTAAATCGTTATTTGGATTTTTGTTTGTACCTTTTGAATGTTCATTCACTAAGAAAACTGAAAAGTTTCCAGATTAATCTCGCTTTATTAAGTTATTGAAAATCCTCTGAACTTGTTTCTTTGGTGTTGAGCTGAGTTCGTTTCCAATTTACTGATTCCGCTGCAGCTGGAGTTATCATTGCTACTTTCATCCCCATTTCGGTGACTCATGATCCAGACGTGATATCTTCTTTAGAACTGAGATGACTAGGAAGACTTATATTGTGTCATCATCCTGGTGATTCGTTAGCTCTTCCATCAGGTGTAGGTAGTTTCGCGACGATACGACATCGGTTGGTACAACATTAACTAGTGAGAAATCACAAAATAAAAAATACGGAATAAAATTAGATCAAACTTAAATTATAATTTAATCGGAATTAAAAGCTTATATTTTAATGATCACTAAAATTAAAATTCAACGAGGAATTAAAACAGTGCCAACCACTGCCAACTGTTTTCTACTGAAATAAAAACTAATAGCGGGGTTAAAATTAAAACCAAATATTATTTAAATATTAACTTGAAATATTATTCTATTTAAGGATGTCATTGGGTACATGAAGCAATTTAACGAACATAACTGAAATGCAATTACAGGTCGGTAAGTACAACATATGACTTGGCAATCCCCAGGTAGCCCAGGTTCTCATCGTCAGTTATTCTCAACTTTGCCCAAGACTTTGATCATTCGGGAATCCTCCAGTAGGACGAGTATTCAAGAAATACTCCTTCAAACTTCAAAACTTCAAACCATTGGCGTCAGCCGGAATCATCTCATTAAAGCTGGCAGCCAGCCGCAGCTTTGCTCTTCCACGATCAAATACTTCGCAATTTGCAAACTAATAATGAAAAAATTAAGAACACGAAATGAAATAAAATAAAAATTTTAACTGAAGACATAGTGCACAATAAAGTATATGAAACAGTTGATGTACTGCAAACCTACCAAACTTAACACTTAAAATGTTAAGGAAGCAAAATAAATGTATTAATGTACGTTTAGTTAGATATAAACCTACGAAGACCAACTATCAATGACCACAAGCAACAAGTAAAATTGCATAGGTGAGCACGTATATAGTCTGGTATATATATAGGTACAATGCATATGTACTTATTGCATCACTAGCAACCAACTACAAACTACGAAATAAGAGTTTCTAGTTTCTATCACTATTATCAAGTTTCTTTATTTATCTTCCTACACGTACTGATTTTAATTATATTTTGCAAACTACACAAAAGCAAAATAACAAAATAATAAACAAAAACAACTTCAATAACAAACAAAAAATAAGAATTAGGTATTTTGCAATTCTTTTCCCTTTAGATTTGCTAAGCGCAATTCAGCGCATTTATACTATGATTTAATTACACTGACTGGTTTCCGGAAATGAGCAGTACTCAAATTCAAAAATTACAATACTATTAAACATTACTAATTTAGCTAAATTACCTTTGAGAACAACTTGCTTGGCAATTCACAATTAGGCACTGTCAAGTTGACAGTGTCAACTGTAATTAATTACTTGACACTACTTGACAGCCAGCTATCCGCCTGATCATGCTGTATTCTGTATCGCGCATTTAGTACGACGAGATGACTGTAATAATTATTACCAGCTTCCACCAACATTTAGCCCAAAAAAATTTAATAAGCCGCAGAGCCGGGCTACGGACCACTTCCTTGAAGCCGTATTTATTCCTTTTGGCAGGTCTCATCTTAAGGCTTCTTACTTCTCCAACTCGAAGCGTTTAATTGTGATGAAGATTACGGAACCGCAATTAAGAAACTCGAAAATCTGACTCGTAATCTTAGGTGCAGGCTGAGGGCTGAAGTTTAGAAGTTGAGAAGTTGAGAGTGAGAGAGAAGAGAGAACTAGAGAACTTAAATACTTAGGCGTCGTCCATATATCTCGGATACAAAATAGGGGGGGGGAGGGAGTTTGAGTGCCTGATACTTTTGTATA
>JAQFZE010003190.1:0-13001 GCA_034695245.1 Dicyrtomina saundersi | reverse complement strand
TTACTTTTTGAAAGCTTTGAAACAGAAAAACTTAATTATTTTCCGAATTTCTATCACGAGCTAAAGTCGATTCGAACTTTCAAATCTGCGCGCGACGCAAGGATGGAGATGATAGTAAAAGAATAAATTATTAATTTCAAAACTGTGTTAAAAATAGTAGAGAAAAACTAAGAGTTCGTCTTTTTCTTGTGCTCATTGTAAGTTTGTTTTTACAGATTGATATATAGTAGAGAAATGTTGATGGTAATCGGCAATAGTAGTATATTTAATTTTAGGGAACGTAACTTAGGAAAAAAAGCGAGGATGCCTCCTAGTCATGATATAGAAACAAGATCCGTCACAGAATTGTTTTTTAAAAAGTTGTTAGTTTTTAAATGCTGATCTTTAGCTCATAAGCATCTATTAAAATGGCTATGTCCGTCTGTCTGTCTGTCTGTCGATGTGTCGTTCCTTGTCGTGCTCCACAGGTCACAGTTTTCAACTCAATTTTTTTAAATAAATTCTAAATGATCCTAAACGCGATGCAATTGAACTCTATTGTTTTTAAAATCAAAAGGATTAACCTGTTTATCGCAATTAACGATTAATTAGACCAACTTTGTAGCATTAAAATGAATGCATGAAAAACGGGTGTCTGGCACGGCTTTACATGCATTTCAATACTTGCCACTGAAATACATAGAGGTACATACGGAGCTAAGAGCTTGTCAACTTTTGCCATTAGAAATACACTTGGAAACTTTTCATTAATTTGAATTAGAAGTAAACGTACTAATTACATATGTATGTTCACAGGGCAGCCTGGTATAGTGGTCGTGGGTCTGGTATTATAGTGTCGCAGAGGTAAATTGGAACATCTCCATGCTCAGTACGCGCGGTAGTCTGGGCTCCAAGGTTTGAGCACACAGATTCCTATTCATTACTACAGATCACAAGCATAAGTAAGTAAATGTGTAAAATATGGTGATGGATCGTCCATAAACGACGTCCTAAAAATTTTACAGTTTAAGGTACCCTCATTTTTAACGTTAAATGTTTTAAGATGCTGAGCTTTTTCAACCTACATTAACTACGTGTCAGGCGCATATCTATATATAGTATAGATACTCAGGGATCGTCCATAAAGACGTCTTTCAAACATTATGGTTTTAACTACCCCCAGTTTCAACTTTAATTTTTGTTCCAACCAATTTAAGCTACATGTCTGTGACATATCTATATATGGTATATATATTCAGTGATCGTCAATAAAGACGTCATTCAAATATCATAGTTTAAGTACCCCCAGTTTTAACTTTAATTTTTTTTCAACCTTTTTTAGCTATATGTCAGGGACATACCTATATATGGTATAGATATTTAGGAATCGTCTATAATGAAGTCATTTAAATATTACAGTATTTAGTACCCCTCGTTCCAACTTAAAATTTTTTCAACCTATTATAACTACATGTCATGGACATATCTATACATCGTATTGATATTCAGGTATCGTCCCCCATGACGTCATTCAAATATTATAGTTTTAAATACCCTCATTTTGAACATTAAATTTTTTCCAAACTTATTTTAACTGCTTGCTACGTACATTCGTATTATAATTATTGATGGTGTAGTAGGCTCCATCAATGACATCAGTTTTACATAGTGCAATTCTCAAAATTTTGTCACCTATATTTAACTACAAGCTACCAAGATTCGTATATGGCTTATAAAAGGTAGGGGAGCTTCCAGAAATCTTGAATTATCTTTTAGGGTTACATAAATTAATTTGCGCCTTTGCTGAAGCTCAGCACCTACTTCGGGTCCCCAGTCGACAAATCCGGCGCGAAGCGCGGGATTTTTTTGTGATGCCAAGGAAACACGTGGTTAGTGTCACTCACGTTGGGTATTGATGAGAATGAAGATGTTGATTGAGGTGGTGGTGATAGGTCAAAGTTAACTTTGGATAGATTTAGATTAGTAGGACGATCTAGAGCGTCTCTGTTATAATGATTAAATCATGGCAATAGTTGCTCGTGAGTAAATGGGGAGCGCTTAGGTACTTTGTATCTTATTTTAGTGAAAAGGAGTAGAGTTCTTTAAATAAGTTCTTGACCGCTGATATTTTCTTTTTTGGCTGTTTATCTGATGTAATTTGTACAAGAACTAAAACATCGTCAGTAGGTTGTTAGTATAGTTTGTGTACATCAAGACAGGTATTTAAGGTGCAACTTGGTTGATCTTTTCTTGTCTTTGTTACTTGACCTCCAGTATATAACTCTGTTTGCCTTTAAAAATATTTTTGATCGTTTTTAACAATTATTCTTAATTGCCTTGGTATCAGGAGTAATTTGTTTACGTCAAGTTTTGTCTTTGTAAGGCTAACTCTGTTCATGAATATTATAGTATAGGAAAAATTTCTGAGTAATAGTAGAAGTATTAAGTTTAACATGGAAAAATTCAGGAATTTAAGAAGTCTCAAAGGCGCGAACGCGTGCAACTATTTTGATGAAATTTTCAAAAAGAGTGTAATAAACAATACGGTTTATTATTAAAAAAATGGTATGGAATTCTATAAGAGGAATAAAAATACTGTAGAATATACAAAACGGTTTTAAATGATTATGTTTTATCCCAAAATGTGTCATAGACTTTTTTGAATGACACAAATGAAGTTAGATTTTATAACTAGTTAGACAGCGTAACAGTAGTATTTGACTCTGTACAATAATGCACAGAGTTTTGCTCGTATTCAAAATAATGCCCATGTATGTAACATTATTAAGTATCTACAAGTATGTAATAGTTGAACAGTTATAGTGACGAATTTGTGTTCCGCAGAACATAAAACAGTCGTGCATGGAGGAGAGAGGCACAGTAGCTGTTATAATTATATTCGCTTACCTCGCCAAAATCAGTAAAGCGCCCTTAACTGAGCAGGCGAAGAAAGAAAGGAAGTGAGATGGTTCACAGTACAAAAGTAGTATTATTAAAATACAAATAGGTGTATCTGCTATAAAATACATATGGTACGTATACAAAAATGTATAAAACTAAACTACTGTGACAAAAGGTGGAATTCCACTTTGAATTTAAATATTATTATAACTGTGGTTATTTATACAGCGAATATTCACCCACCAGGTATGTTAACTGTGTTTTCATGCAATGTAACTGTGTGAGGACCTAGGCAAAAACGCGTCATAAACACACGATCAAGTCTAGCGGCTCGTATTCTTACTATTTCATCTAGCTCAACTATTATTACCAATATATGATTTCTTACACTCTGTACTATTAAGGACTGTAATTTTTATTCTCCTCTTCAGCTTGTTGAGTCTGCGACTGCCAAGCAAAAAAGTCAGTTCCTGCTAGGTTTTAATAGTTCAAAGGTGCTACTTAAAAACGTGACTTTATTTTCTAAAGTTGTTGAATGCTTTAAAAATGTCTGGTTATGTAAACGTTGTTTAAGATCTTTCTGGGCGTTAGCTAGAATCATATTGTTATTTATTTAAGTGTTAGAATGATAACATTTGTGTTATTTTCGACACTTAGCACACACACAATAACCTAATAAAAGTTTTTAAATTGTGAAAAAAATAAGCGGTATACAGTTATATATGAGGAGTTTTTTGGCAATACAGGATAGGTTCATTTTTTTCAAAAATTTGTGTTATTTGTTTTATTTAACTAAATACATTACTCTGTCGATAGTAAACGTCAAAGTTAAACTAGAGCATTTTTTTAAAATAGCCGGAATTTGGTGTATTGGCAAAACAGGATAAGTCTATTGAATTCGTTTAAGCAAAATAGGTAAAGTCTATCTTCTTTAAATAAGAGTATATCAATACGTAATTTAAGTTTACAAATTTAGTTTTCTATGTTTAATTTTTTAACGTTAGTTAATTTGATAATAATAACTTCTAATAATAACACAACAGTGCATCTGCTGTTTTGACATACATATAAGAGATTTTTCCTTATTGTATTTTTATTTTAAAACTTTTTTTATTACAAGAATATATCTTGTATTGGTAATTATTATTTCACACCCCATTAAATCAGGATTTTTATGCCTTTTTTGTAAACTTCTTAACCAATTGTTTAATTACTTACAAATTCTTTGAATTTAGTAGACCCTGCGTACCCAGAAATGTTTGTTTTATTAGAATATGAAATAGGTACTGTTGAAATAAAATCTGTTTTACCGTGTACTTTTAAATTACACGAATTTATATCTTTGAATTCATCTTTGTGTGCACTCACATAAATATCTATGTATCTGTATCTATGTATAAAACTCTTTTTTAGGGTTTTAAGAGCATCATTTAACCTTAATCTTGCATTTGCAGTAGTAGAGGCTGCAATATATACATTTTTTCTTTTAAACATAAAACTTAATTTTTTTTGTAAGTTAAATTCAACTGTACAAAAGTATTTGTCAATTTTGTATATTTCAAAATTGTTTGTTCATGATTAAATTTTAATTTATATGAACTTGCATATTTTGATTTAAATGTTACTTGTTTAAATAAATCTCGTTGACCGAATTCATCCTCTTAAAAATTCAAAAATATTTTAGCTACAGCTTATATACCTAAAAGTTTAATAGTATTATTATTATATATTTAATCGCTTTATTTTCTTTTGCTATATAATATCGTTTAATTGTTTTTCTGTAAAATCTTGTGTATCATATGAGGCTTCAGTTTTAATTATCATGTATGTTTGTATGTGATTTTCACATAACTCTTTTAATTTTATTTAAATGAGGAACTGAATGGTGTTTGTCAATTTTTTATAAATATACAATAGCTTTAGTTATTTTAACATTAGACCATGTACCAGTTAGAAGTTTCTTGTTTTTAGTGGGGCTTTGCAATTTTATTGTTTCTTGATTTACTGTGAAATAAGTATAACACAATGTTAAAATATTTCTACTATTTACCTATTTTGGTAATACAAGTAAATACAATCCTCTAGGAGGTAAAATTTGACATTTCATGGAACTAAACTACCCTGGATCAACCGTTTTTAAGATAACTAAATATTTTACAGTTTAATCTATGTTTGATATTTATATTTGCCTCCTAAATTACAGATTTTAGCAGTTTTAAATTATTTTTCCAATAGTTATTCATAGTTTTGGATACATTTGATGTTCATTTTTGTCATAAATTTAAATCTAAATTCCGCAATAGCCGCAATACCTATTGTAATATATTGTAATATATCTACAAAAAATTTTATATCCTCTGATCCATCGAGCTGTTTATCTAATTCTATAAAAATTTTACGATAACTGCATTATTCTTAACTGAGTTTAATAACATCATATTTTAAGTTTAAATTTAATCGATTTTAATGCAAGTTTTAGGTTTATTTATTACAAATGTACTGCTTTACAATAATGGACACTTTTAATTAAATTAAAATTAGATTAAATTAGAATTAAAAGCAGGAGCTAGTACAGTGTAATATTTTTTATAATAGCATTATTAAAAATGTTATAATCAATCTAGACATATATCACACCTCACAGTGAATTATATACTAAATACCTAATGTTACAGCTAGAAATCACATAATTCGTCAAAAACTTTGAAAATGTCTAGCAATGTATTCCACTATGTAATGCTCTTGTATAAAAACGAGTGTCTTTCAAATAAAAAACTAAAATACGCAATATTAGACCCATTTTTCAGTATACTTTTGGAAAATGACATAGTGTACAGACTTATTGGCTAAGACACAGATAAGATATTTGTTCGCACAGGTAAAAAATTTTCCATAATAACTATCTTGTCACGGTCTTACCGTCTTTTCTTAAACAAGCTAGAATCTGTAAACTGAACAATTAGACTACTAATTTTACTTTGCAGTATATGCAGTTCACATTAATCTTTGACTGCATATACAATTCCACAGTAGTCAACTATTAACAACTCATAGGTATTCAGCAATATATAAAAGAATATAGAAATTTAAGTACCTTTTTAAATTACTAATTATACCAATTGCTGAGCACACTTTATTCTTCACATACACAAAATGATTCCAACAACTTAGAATGGCATCCACAATGACACATATATATCTATATGTCCAAACACGCTTCATTTTATTGCTATTACAACTTAGCTTAATATCCTTTAGCAATTTGTAGTCTCTAAATTCAAGCAAAATAATAAATATCGTCTAAGATACATTTATTATTTAACCCTGCAATATAACTAATCACTTACATTATTTAAACAAGTTAGCATATATTAAACCGACTTAAAAACACAGGAGAATAGTTGAACAACACCAAGTCATCTGCATACAGAACATAATAAACTGTTGACGACATTGCATTCTTTACCTTATATATGTAAATAATAAATAGTAGCGGCCCAAGACAGATCCTTGCCGAATCTAAATGCTCAAATCAAAACCGTTAAAGATCGTAGAACAAAGGCTATTCCTAAATTTGCTATTACGCAAAAATTCATTTAATAGTTTTTGTGAATTATTGTCCAAAATGTGCATATCTCTCGGCTTGATTAGCAAATGAGGATGCGAAACAGAATTAAAAGACTTTAGCAGGTCTATAAACACTGCTTTAACCCTTTCACATTGTAAATCTAAAGTTATATGAATCTTAAATAAATTTATGCGTTGCTATACTTACTTCCTAAAAATTAAACTTGTTATTCTTATTTGCTTTACAAAATCTACTTTATTCGTCATACAATTTCATAAATTCATTCTGAATATCAGTTCTTATTTTATCTAGTTCATAATATTTTTTATGAGGTAAAGTGCATATATAACTCTAATTCTCAGGTTTATTACAACTATGTGTAAAATGCCGTTTTTCAAGTTCTGTTAATTTAGATATTTAGGAAAAATGTTTAAGTAAGTCTGCAATAAGATTAAAAACTCCAATAAAGCCATTAAACATACAATAATTAAATATAAAATGACTGTCATAACGTTTTGCATTAGGCGGTATGAATGTTGTAATTTTTTGTTTTTATGAAACCTATACACAAAATTTGTTGCAAGGTAAAAAAGTCTATTTTGTAATTATCAAACTGTTTAGTTATTGTATACTTTTATTAGTTTTTACAAAATTTTTTATCTTTAAGCATTTATGTATCTGCTTTATGTCTACGTTCTTTATCTTTGTACATATTATACGATAAATTATTATGCATTTTAGCTTTGTTAATTCTTTCAACTAGTTAATTTATATTGCTGTTTTTTTGAAATTTATTTCTAAATATCTACTTTCTCAATAATGTGCTTCTGTATATTTTTTAATTTTATTGACTATATCACTACCAATTTTAGAACTGTTGACAAAAGCACGTTTTTTAGTACATATTCCACATTTGTTTTAAACGTACCATTGTTTATAGTAATAAATTGTTTAATTTCTTTATTATGCGTTTTTTATGAATATCTGATTCGGTTTTTCTTGTAATTTAAATTGTTTTTACTGTGCGACCACATTCACATGTCTAAGGTATGCTTTATTGTGTAGTACAAGTTTTACATTTTGCTCTTACACCCATTTTATTAGTTACTTGTAAATTTGTTTAGTTGTTTTTGTTCTTTACAATTTTTGCTTTTTTATTTATGTAGTCCATTCTATAATTAAAAACTTCTAAAATAAAAATGCTGTCTGTTTAGAAATATGTGGTTCCTCTAATTATTGTATACTTTTAATATATTTTACTATATTATTTTGTAAATCCCTCTTGTTTAAGGTTTTAGTGATTGTTACTTATGCGATCCTTAACAAAAGTAAAATTTGTAATACTTTGACATCTACTAACAGTTTTTTTAAAGAGTTTAAAGATCACGTGAAAACTGTATCCTTAGACGTCCTCTATTTGTAAATTACCCTGTTCTACAAGACCTTTGTAATTGTTATTTATACACTATTCTGTTACGTCCAAGCGCCCAAACAAGCAACACAGTGCCCCACACTATGCTAGCAACAGATAACCTTTGGCCTAATAACTTTTAATAACAATCGTAAAATTTAAGAGCGCTTTAATTTAAAAATAGAAAAGTGTTTTGTGTGCAATAGTAAGGGTCGAATCAACCAGCTTAACATTAAATGCGATTTTTGTAGCTTGTGGTTTCATAAAACCTGCCTACCCCTTATTACATACAGCGCATTTTATTTGCTACAACAAACATCGTCAACGTGCTTCAGCTGCAGTTCTGCACACTTACATAGTCAAGATATTTTAAATACGAGCTGCCTTCCTGCTCCAAAAATACACGATACCAGTGATCTTACTGACAACAATGTTAATAGCCAGCAGCTCGTCAATCTAAATAAGTACGTGTATTCTTAAGCCAGTCTTACCGCTAAAGGAATCAAAATGACGCATCTGAATGTCAACAGTCTCAATTTAGTGAAATTGGATGAGCTAAATTATTTTCTGCTGACCACAAAATTAGACATTGATTTGCACAGAGTTGAAATTAAACTGCAAGTTGCCAGATAGTTTATATCGTATACCTGGGTACAACATGTTACGCCATGACCGTTTTAACTAAAAAGTAGAAGACACGTTGTGGTACTTTAGTGAACATATTAGTTTTCAAGAAATTTTCTAGAATGTTCAATTTAAAAATATTGTTGAAGTGCACTGTCTTCAAATACAGTCTCTTTATTGTAAGTGCATTATTGTGATGTCTGTATATAAACATCCTTTGTCAAGTACGTCAACATTTTTACAATCTTTTGACAAATTACTAAACATTCAAAACAAGAAAAATTAGACTTGTTTGTCGGAGATTTTAATATTAATTTACTTGACAATGGAATTTCCAAAGACCTTAAGCATAAAACAAGATCCCATGGACTTTCTTAGCATGTTAAATCTCCTACTTGAGTGACGCAAGCATCCAGCACTTTAATAGACCATATGTACAGCTCATGTTTAGAAAAAGATATAATTTGTGATGTTCTTTTGTTTCCTGTTTCTGATCATAACTTAACTGTGATATGTAAAGCAAACCACAAAGTCAAATACATTCCCAAAACTTGTCAATACAGGAGTTTTAAAAATACAGACTGGGAACGTGTTAACATTGAACGTCAACTAATGGACTGGGAGTTTGTTTTTAATACAACCGTGGATGATATTTTTAGTAGCTTTGAATCAAAGATCGCAAAAGTGGTGCACCCTCACTCCCAAGAAATAAAAATAAGGTAAAATGGAAAACACAGTCAATATTTGACTGACAGTATAATTAAATTTATGCATTAACGAAACAAATCAAAATGTAAATGCGCCATACTAAAACGTAATTTTCTGCAATTCGAAAATACAAATAGCAACTAGTTTCAAATTATACAGAATGAGGTGAATGAACCCTAAAAAAGCTATAAACATTTGCGAAATCAAGTTACACTAGCGATAAAATCTAGCAAATCAGAGTTTTTAATTTAAACTTTGATAATGCTCTTCGTCAGCCTCACTGTAGGAAGTATACAAAAAAGCTTCATGTGGGCGGGACTCTCTACCACAGATAGAAGCGCTTAGAGTGAACAACACTTTGATTCATGAAAAACAACAAATTTCTCATAAGCTAGCTAAAGCATTTGTTATCGCAGCAGCTGATAGCAGCAAGGAAATTTTGAAATTTTAAAACGCAATTACCAGTGAGGACTCAGAAGAAATTACAATTAAGTGTGAAGACATCATATCAGCTGCAAATGGAATGAAAAATAAGTTGTCAAACTCTAACGACATCATTACAGCTTTAATATGTTTTAACTGCATTGCCTCACTAGCAGCACCCACGGCAGCGTTATTTAATGAATTTCTACGCCAAAGTAAGTTTTTCACAAGTGTAAAATGTGCATTTATTACTCTAATTTTCAAGAAATGCATGAATAAATTAGATCCAAAAGTTATCTTCTAATCTGTAATCTGCCGTTCTTGGAAAAACATTTTTGTACGTATAATGCACTCAAACATACTGGACAAATGTGATTCGCAATTTTTAGACAACCAGCATGGATTACAAAAACAACGCTTATGTCAATCAGCGGTACAAGTTGTCACTCAAGATGGTTTCAATAAAATAGACCTAAACACAGGTAAAACTGTAGCAGTGTTTATAGATTACTCTAAAGCATTTGACACTGTGCCTTATTTACTACTGTTAACAAAATTAAAACTACAATATAATCTGCAAAGCTCCATGTTGAAGTTGTTACGTAGTTATTTAATTAATCAAAAGTTTAAAATATGCTTAGGTACCTAAATATTGTGTGAATATGTTTTAAATTGTGGTGTCCCCCAGGGCTCTATATTGGGTCCTACGCTTTTCATCTTGTATATACATAATATATGTGCAATTCAATCTATAATGCAATTTTGTAAATGTGTTTTATATGCTGACAATGTAATGCTTTATTGTGGAGGTGACGACTGCAGTAAAATGCTACGCACACTGCAAACGTCTCTAGAAAACATAAATACATGGTGCCGTGAAAATAATTCACGCATTAATTTTGATAAAACGAAGTTCATGGTTTTTCATAAGGCACAGGATCGTTGTAAGCCAGATAATCTTGTTTTATCTTGCAATAGTAATGTTATTGAGAGAGTTTATCAGTTTCGGTATCTCGGTGTGACCCTTGATTCTAGTCTTACTTTTAAATCTCATTATGAAAACATTAACAAAAATGTTTTGTTTAACATTGTTATGCTACATCGCATTAAGCCATATGTATCATTTGAGATGTTTAAAATATTGTTAAATTCACATCTGTATTCTAACATCGACTACTGTCTTACTACTTGGGCCTGTCAAAACCAAAATGACTGTGTTTATCTTCAAGGAAAAATGAATAATCTTATTTATTCATATTTTTATAAAATTAATTTAAGTGACACAAAAAAATTAGTAAAAAGAATTTGCAAGGGTAAATTGTGTATAAGCTCTGCATTTAAGTGTTTTTTACTTAAAAAATGCAATGTGTCATCTGTTTCCGAGCGCATTAAAATGTATAGTGCTGTGCAATAGTTAAAGTACCTAAAATACGGTTTAAATTGTGAAAAATTGAAAGAGCTCTTTAATTATGAATTTAATGTAGTTAATCTGCTTCATAAAAACACTTTTAGGCCAGTTCCTAGCACAGAAACGTGGGAAAGAAGCGTAAAGGCTAGGTTCACAAACGTGTCAAATTCCCTACCCAATGAGCTGCGTGATCTTGAAATGTCCAACTTTCGCCGCCTTATATCTACATACCTACTGAATCTTCGACAGCAATTCAGTAATATAACGTGTTAAATGTAAACTACTTAAGCTAATGTGATGTAATGAAATTTTGCTAAACTTATATTTATTTATTTTTTATTTTTGCTTCTACCTTCTACAATCCCTGATGCTGTCCGGTTTTGGAAATCATTAGTTAAATTCGATGTAAACTCTGACAGTTGAATAAAGACAATACAATACAATACAATAGAACTATTAAAAAAGAGTAGATTGTAGGAACGAGTTTAGAGACATTAGAACATATCATTCATGATCTCACTATTTTCAATTTACTATATGATTCGAAGCTCCCGCAATACAGTATAAAACTAAACTGCATTTGGATTCTCATCAATTCCTTAAACGATAAGTTGTAACTAGTGATAGTGCTTTAGAAAATAGTGACCTCTTGAAACAAAGATATTATACTGCATTCTAGCAGATTTCTGTTGTTTATTTTATATGGCCTACGACAGAGTGGAGTTCTAGTAGTATTGGCTTGTCAATTTCGACACTAAGAGATCGCATTCTCTGCCCTTTACTATTTCCTATATGATGAGCAAATACCTGTGACACATACCTCCACCGTGCACTCAGTGAAGGAAACAAAGGAATGGAGTGATTGACGGTGCTGTCTGGTAGTAAACAGTGGACAGAGAATAAGCTCATACGGAGAACCGCCAACAAATGACGTTCGTTCACGTAGTTTGGCTCCCTTACTCCTCATCTGCTCACTACTGCCGCGCATCCCACCACCTCATCCCCCACGTCTCAGACGTAGGGAATGAGGTGGAGTCACTGGTAAAGTCACAGCAGGGTTGCTTGGTATTAGGGAATAACTTTGACTGATATTAGAGGTTTTTTATACCTATTAAGAAATCACGTTAAAATCCTGTCCAGGGAAGCCTTCCTACTATTGACAGCCATATGACGGAAAATACAGTATGACCTGAAGAAAACGGAAAATTATATGAAAAACAGTGATCTACTGACATCAAATAACTCAAACGTTTCAAACGTCAAGCAACGACTGCAAATGCAGAAATAGTTCAAAGTTTTGATTTAATTAGCAGAATTTCTCGCAAAAATAATTAAATATGTGGCAAACGCAAAACTTGTGGGAACTATTCCGACCAATCAACTTCTGAGCCTAAGAATGATAATTTGCTGTTCTTTGTAGACGATCTGCCTAATATAAGTCACAGATCTGTCAGCGACCGTGAACACGACGAGTCCAAGATAGACATACTAATGAAGAAAGTACGTTAACCTATTCGCTGTTAGCTTAGCATCTACTTCGGGCCCACCGTTAACAAATCTGACGAGAAGCGCCGGATTTTTATTCTCTTACATATTAAAACAGTGCTAGGAGCTACGAAAAAGCTTAAAAATCCAGCGCTTCGCGCCGGATTTTTCCACCCTGGGCCTGAAGTAGATGCTGAGCTTAGGGCGAAATGATTGTGATCACTGAAAAACAATGTTTATGTATTTAGTAAGGCCAATATAAAACCATCGCAGCTAGTTCCCGTAAAAGCAAGTTAGGTACGAGTTTTGCTGGTAGAAATGGACAGGATACGAGCAGTGCACCGTGGCTGAAGGAGCCCTTCTGCGCGAATTGAGGTCATTTAGTGACCATTAAATTTTAAGATTTTGACATGATTTATACATAGGTACTATATTAGAGCATGTTTGTGAAAAATTTTGGAATTTAAAAAAAATCCTAGGCACCTTAAAATTAA
>JAQFZE010003189.1:0-13002 GCA_034695245.1 Dicyrtomina saundersi | reverse complement strand
AAAAGTGCAAAATGTTCTATTTACATGTTTTGAAAAAAGTGGAAAATGTTTTATTTCCATGTTTTTGAAATGTACAACAAATTTTGATTTACATGTTTTTGAAAAGTCAAAATATTCTTTTTACATGTTTTTGAAAACTGCGAAATGTTCCATTTACATGTTTATTGAAAATTCAAGCAGCGGGGGCTGCCTGCGCTGGCCGCATTAGCCGGCCCTGAAAGTTTAAAAGAAAACAATACGAAAATTGTACACATCCTTAAAACAACGTCCAAGTTGAAGGTGGATAGCTTTTGAGATTGGTTATTTTTTTAGTTCAATATCCGCAGACACTTTTTGTGCCCGTAATTTTATTAATTACTATCAGTTTTTTAGGTGATGAAAAAATTTATTTATTTGCATGCAACTTTTCATCAGTACTTACTTAGGTCAGTTATTTGTGAAACTTTACATTGATTCATTCGTAATAATTTATTACATGGTTACATGGTGGTACTTAATTGTGAAAGACAGCCACTGCGACGAGAGGAATAAAAAGTGATTAATTAGAATTAGAAATGAAAAAAAAACTATTCTGCCCATTTCCTGTTTGAACATACGTCACACGTGTGTCCTTTAGTTTTTAGTGTAGCGCAAGATTCAAAACTGTAATTTATCTCCTATTTTTCAGCAGTGGTCTTCGCCCTTTCCAATTTTCCAATATTAATAGGCACTCTATACAGTAGTCAGTAAAGTAAATAGTGAGTACAGTAGTTGGTAGTTCTTCGCTTAATTAATTTTATAATTAGGGAATATACCCAGTACCCAGTATAAAAAAGGTATAGCTACATGGCTACATTATACTGTAATTAAAGTCAGTTCAATATACGTGTCAAGTGTTCATACGATACGTGCACCGTTTTTTAACTTGTTGTTTAAACTCATTTTAATAAAAACAAGTTAGAATTTCCTTTTAAAACTATTTCTTGATTTCGTAGTTCATAGTTCAGTTCAGTTTGTAGGTTAACAATGGCTCAAAATTTATTTAGTACTTATTTATAACATTTTTCAAATTATCTAAAAGTTATCCATGTGCATTGACAATTAACAAAGTTACTAGCTACTATCAGCTACAGTTTTACTTAAGTACACATACATAAAATAGAAAATATTACCTATTGTCTGTATAAAACAATATAAATAATGAAGAAAAGTTGACCAATGATGCTGACTAAAACTTGCTGATACTGTGATAAACAATAATAAATAAAATTAAAAAAATGTTAAAGATTGCAGTTTAAATAGGTATTTCAAAGTTTTATGGAATTGGGAGTTGCGAGTCAAATGTGATTTGATACAAAACAATCAAACTAATTAGTAGCTAATAAAGTACCTAGATTCAGTTTTAAATATCGATAATATGATGAATATAAGTCCGTCCAAGTCCAACAAGCCATCAATGGCAAACCCATTTTTATGTGCATTCTGTGGAAATACATTCAAAACTGGGCGTGAGTTTATCCGTCATAAGAAAGAAGTGCATTTTAATGATCTGCGACAGATTATTATAAATTTTAAAGGTGACACGGAGTCAGTTTTGAAGATTGAAAAATCGAGGTAATGTTTTTATTATAGTACCACTACTACCAACTACCACTTACAACGTGTAATCTGAAATTTTGAAAAGTACATATAGGTCACAAATAGTGTACTAGAAGTAAAAAGATAATATGCTGCATATATGTTGTTGTGTTACCTATCGAGCCCATCTACAACGAATGCTTTCCAATTAAATATGAAGGACGCATTCTGTTTTTTATTGCTGAATAAACTAATACCCAATGAATTAATTTAATATTTTTTTTGGCAGCAGCCTTGTAAACCGTGTATTACCTCAGCTTAAATTCGACTTGCGGAATGGGGAGGCACATCCAGAACCTGAGACTATTGTAGAAGGAGAACGAAATTCTTTTATTAAGATTGATAAATGGGACACGGATATCATATATCCTAGCCAGTACGTCACGACCGTGTCAGCCGTGTCAAATGAACACTATTCGGATTTTGAACCCGAAGAAACGGAATTCTTTAACGAAAGAAACTCTCATTGGCCCAATTCATTAAGAGAAGAAAATGAAGACAATCAAGAATATAATATGTCATCACCACTGTCAGAAGAGCAGGATGCATCTGCTAAACGGAGCTTTGTACTAAAAAAGAGAGCCGAGTACCCGGGTATTCTTAGGAAAGAAGTTAATGGGAAAGTCATTAACATTTGTAAATTTTGCAAGAAACAATACTTGTATTTAGACCTTATCAAGATTCATTTACGTAGTCACACTGGGGAAAAACCTTATGGTTGTTTGTACTGCCGTCAAAGATTTGCACAAAAAAGTAGTGCAACTATACATGAACGAAGACACACCGGGTATTTTTTTAAAAATTTATTAGTAAACTTTATATTTTAAACTTTTTGATTTTAATTACCGATGTATATTTTTTGATTTATGCTCACGTTTTTGCAATATTTATTTGTATAGAGAGCGCCCCTGCATATGCTCACGATGTGGAGAAGGGTTTATCTCTTTCAGTGCAGTGCACTATCACAAAAAGTCAAATAAATGTTCCAGCCCCAGCCCCAGCAGCAGTAGCAGTAGTAACAACAGCAACATCAACAATACTTGTACAGACGATATTATTATAAAACCCTTCACCAACACACCTTTTAATCCAAATATAAATTCTACTACAACTTTGACCTCTCGAACTATCATTAAAGCCTCCAAAGTGTCTTTAAAAGTTTCACGGACCATTTTGAAATCTGTATCAGCCTCATCAGCACGACAGCGGAATAAGTATCAACAGTATCGTCATTGTCAAGTGAAGAAGGTCCAGGCGGAGCATCCACATGTGACACGGAAACTGGTGAATGGAATCATTATTAATTACTGCCGATTTTGTAAACTAGACTTCAAGAATTATTACGTTGCAAGGCGTCACACCTTAAGCCACACTGGGGGAACCCTCTTTACTTGCTCCCCATGTGGGAAATCCTTTACATACAAACAAGCATTACGAAGACATGAGAGGAATTCTCATAAAATGTATTAAACTAAAAATGATTTAATCACGAGAAGTTATTTAGTCCTTAAAAAAATCCGTTTAGTCATGAAAGAAAGAGTCGCTCTACTTTGTTCCCGAATCTTGTAGGATTTAACATGACCTATATAAAAGGGACCATTTATTAACACAAATAATTAATATTCTTGTTACAATTTGTACATACTTAAAAGGCTTTGAATTAGCTGTAGATAATCGACATACATATTTAGCTTACATTTTACTGAATTATTGTTTTTTTTTTATTTATTTCTCTTGGATTTTTATCATCCAAACAATAGAAGTAGTGACTAATAGAATTACTACGTACATCTACTTATAGTTAATGGAATACAATTTATTATTATACTTAGGCAGAGGCATATACATTTTTTATATAATAATTCCTTCTTTACCCATTGTCCTTTCCTTATCATTATTAGATACAAAGCCAATTTCGATCCGAGACATAACATGTATCCCATATTATTATCACATGTCTAAAATTATTTTTGACTTTTTGATTTGATTTATTTTATAACAAAGTAAATTCCTACTTTTAGTTGTTAATTTTTGGAATTGAATATCGTCTGTAAAGAACAAAGTGTCCCATATCCATTTGTAGCTAAAAACAGTATCAACTATCTACAAAAATATTCAAATATGTCTTGAGAGCATTTAAATAGAATATTTTGCGGTTTAAAAAATGTGTAAATAGAACATTTTACACTTTTTCAAACACATGGAATTAGACATTTTTGCACGTTTTCAAAAACATGGAATTAGAACATTTTGCTCCTTTACAAAAACATGTAAATAGGACATTTTACAGTGTTGAAAAACATGAAAATATAAAATTTTACGCTTTTCAAAAACTCCTAATTAACATTTTACGCATGTTTCTCGAATTTTGTTTTTATGACATAGCTCATTTTGACTCTAGCTTAAATTGGATATGGGTCATTTTGGTTCTTCACAGACGATACGTATTCAATAACAATACTTTTATTATGTTATATTATTATGTTGTAATAGTTTTAATTCATGAAATTATTGCTACCGGGATTTCTACCGTCAAAACCAGTGTACATAAATGCAAAATAAATTGTATTTTACTTCCTACTTACTTTTACTTCAAAATTAACATCGATATTTATTTAGAAGCCAAGAGCAGTGTTTTTGACAAAAGCGACACGAATATATTCGTTTATCTATTTTGTTACGCTTCTTAGTGCTACTACTACTGGTCCTGGTAGTATTCTTAATTTTAGAATGAATTATTTGATGAGACTCAAGATTCAATTTTGATGAAAAACTTCGATGACAATGTGAACACAGATTGATATTGGCCTTATTAGTTCTTCGTTTTCGATTCTTCCAAAGAAATGTCTTGAAATAGTTATTACTACTACTTGATGTGACTCGAATCGGAGTAGAACTAGGAAATCCCATTTTACAAAAACTACAAAGATAAATCCACTATTTAATTTATTTATGTGAAAATCGGCCAGAAGCTATTTACCTACATTGAATTATTAAAGAATGATATAGGTTATGTGCGTACCTTGTTCGTGTGGCTGGAGTTACTAAATTCGGATTTATTAAATGGCACTTGTATCGATGTCAAATTTTCCTTTGGTACTTTTCTTAGTTTTTGTTGGGAAGGCTGCTGGTGGAGCTGGGACTGATAATGATG
Organism: Dicyrtomina saundersi; assembly: GCA_034695245.1. Classification (NCBI taxonomy): domain Eukaryota; kingdom Metazoa; phylum Arthropoda; class Collembola; order Symphypleona; family Dicyrtomidae; genus Dicyrtomina; species Dicyrtomina saundersi. The sequence continues at coordinate 8,231 of JAQFZE010003189.1, read as the reverse complement.
AGCTTTACGGCTTTGGTACGGGTTCTTCTGTCCCTGACCCTGGCCATGGCCATGGTTTGGATCTACTTGATGTAACTTCATTATTCGTTTGGCCTGTCCACATTTGCTCTCATGAAACCGGTGATAACATCGCCAGTTAAACCTAAGTTGGCAGTACTGACACTGGAAGGAGGACGTTTCCGTTGTATGATTTCTTGGTGTTTCCGCACCGGCACCGGCACCGGCACCTGTACCGGTATTAGTACCAGTGCGCTGTTCTTGACCTTGCCATACAGTTTGAAGTTGTGGGTTGTCAGTGTCAGCGACCACGTGGTTATTTGCAGAATTCATATTTTTCATCGATATTCGAAAATTTCGACTTCTACATTATATGTCCATAGGAGTTAAAAAAAGTATTAAATTTTAACAACAGTTATATAATATATTGCGCTGTACATGAGACATCCCTAAAACTAAAAACAGTCATGCACGTGCCTTATTCATTCGAGCATGCATATCGTCTCTGGGAAGAACCAAAATGACCCATATCCATTTGTAGCTAAAAACAACATCAACTATCTACAAAAATATTGAAACGTGTCTTGAAAGCATTTAAATAGAACATTTTCCACTTTGAAAAAATATGTAAATAGAACATTTTACAATTTTCAAAACTATGTAAATAGAACGTTTTGCCTTTTTCAAAAATATGTAAATAGAACAATTTTCACTTTTCAAAAACATGCACAAAAAACATTTTGGACTATTTCAAAAACTCTTAATTAACATTTTACGCATGTTTCTCATTTTGTTTTTATGACATAATAGCTCATTTTGATTCTAGCTTAATTTGGAAATGGGTCATTTTGGTTCTTCACAGACGATATTATGACCCAGCTGTTATACAGATTTTTCGCATTAACTTTAATATCACAAGTATTGAATAACTCAGCTTGGTATAGTTATTTTTATGAATTAATCACGAAATAAATAAAAAATATATTCATACCTTTGAATTACAACCTCGCGAATTTCCCGTGAATGTTCCTGTCTTTTATGAAGTAGAAAATCCCTCGGTTTAGAAAATCTCTGTTGGCAATGCTGGCAGAGGAAGGTCAACAATGGGAATGGCTTATTGTTTTGATCTTGGTCATGTTGTAGCTTACTGTGTACTGGTAATGGCTTCTTAAAATTATTACTACACTTAGCTATAGCTGAATTTACGTTCCCGTTCATTATAATTACGTACTTAATTTAATGTAATTTTATTATAGTCGTCACCGTCCCAAAAAGTGTTAAAAAAAAGTTGTAATACAACACAAAATGTAAAAATATCTGTATGATGAGTTGAACACCTTCTATAACGTTCTAACAAAGTATCTGCTTCAGTACTGTGCTGCACTGCACTGAGGCACAATGAAAATTCTATAATCTGATTTTCAAAGTATGTGGGTTATTTATACGCTATTATAATAATTATATTCTCGATCGTATTCGTATCGCATATCGTAAGCTGGTACTGGTGACTGGTGACCGCAGTAAACTATATGTTATACCAAAAGTTTGGCTTGTGGTTATATCTCTACACTATTCTATTTAGAATTAATTGTAAAATATGTGCAAAATTCCTACTACCCACATACTATGTTATAAGTACTACTGACTACTGATATAGGTACCCGTCCGTGGCATAAATAATTCCAATTAGCAGCCTGATTTTATATACACAATTATTACGTTGCCTCTTCGTAAAACAAGCAAACTGACATTTAAATTTATAATTTTTTACTTTCTACAGCCACTGTATAAATTTTATTAATCACACATATCTTGACATTTTAGGTAATTCTGGGCTAGTATACTTACTCGGTACTCGGTTTATTTTTGGTGGATTATTTTTTAGCGTCGTACAATAAAACGGGTTGGTATTTGTACCACAGTATGGTATGTCTTTAAATAAAACAGCTAAGCAAATATTACATAGGAGTGCACGAATAAAAATACAAGACTAAATTAAATAATATACTGTAGTTGGGATGGAGAAGTACTTACTTAAAACTTGAGGTATTTTAGTGTCTAATTAGTTAAGGCGGTGAATATTACACGTAGATAATACGTAAACTTAAAGCTGTCGTTTAGTTTAGTACTTTAGCTATAGTGGCAATTAATGGAAGGCAAGTAATTTATTAGCCTTTTTGAACTTCTATATATTATTATGTATATTCATGGGTGAGTAACTTTCCAATTTTATAGCATTAGAAATTGAGAAAATAAATTCTTTACTATTTAGGTAAATCCAAGTGACACTGTTTCACTGTGTATTTTGGATAAGCTAGAGATATTCTATTCTGTGAATATTGATGATAAGGGGTAAGTTAAATTAGGTACTATGCAAATAGGTATTGCCTATAGAGATGCAAAATAGCACTGCTGATATAGTGATTATAATGCAAACAAAATTAAAATGTGGTTGGAACTTACAACTTTACTTAAGTTATTAGTGAGTGAGAGTTCATATACAACATACCAAAAATCAGGAATTCTGTAAATTGTTATCTAGAGTATAATTTTAGTAGTCATAAAATTAGATTCTTGGAATTCTTGCAAGCTTATTACAATGTGGAAGGATCAGGATGCACGTTGACGCTAGTATGTATATAATTATACATTCTATAAATATTTTCCAATTTTTTCCTTATTTTTAAATATTTATCTCCAGCTGTGTTGGGTTCTCGCTCTCAGTCAAAAGATATACCTAGGTATAATGTACATTTCCCTGTTTGCTCAATAAGGCAACTCTGCTGCTCTGTGCGGCAATTATCCATTGTCCTCCGTCTGTACAATGCAAAACCGCGACATACCTATGGATATTTATATATATTGAATACATGTAATTATTGACAACATATTAATACACGTGTACTATTGAAAACATATTTTTCAGTATTAAACGGCGATACAGTGATGAGTTTTTTCTTTGTCATACAAAATGTACACCTACCTAAGTAATAATTTTTTTAAGTTGCTAAACAATGGATTTAAATCCTTATGTAAATTGCTTAGTATCCGTATCCACATGGGGTATGTACATGCAGTACAACATATTTATACCTATACTTTATTAGTATTCAACTAAACTGTAGAACTACTAAACTCTGGGCTATTAATTATAACAAGAATGAAAAACTAACCTTAAACTCTGGTCCTGTCCTGGTCCTTGTCCTAGCTGAAATGGGAAATAACAAACGTGTACGTAGCATTCCAATCAAATAAAATGACGAATGTATGAGGTCTAAATGAAGATTTGTATTCATATTGTTTAAGTACTGGAACGAATCGTATTTGCATCAATTACAATAAATTAGTTCAACGTTCTGCATAAGTAGTTATCAATTCGGCGGGGTCATAACTACCACCATGAATAATTAAAGCAACAGGCAGCCAGGGGGCATACTGAATAACTGACTGAACTTTTGACATACTTAATATTTATCCGTCGACTGCAGTGCCTCAACTGCCTCATCGTTGTGGCACAAAACACCCCAAAAAATCGAACTTGCTATATAGATATTTATTAACTTTGTTATATTTTTACATGCCAGCCCGTTTTGCTTCATGTGTAATTTTGTAGTATATCGTCTATGAAGAACCAAAATGACCCATATCCAATTTAAGCTAGAATTAAAATGAGCTACCTATGTCAAAAAAATAGACAGTAAATAAGATACATGCTTACAATGCTAATCACGAGTTTCTAAAATGAGCAAATTGTTCTATTTACATGTTTTTAAAAAGGTAACAATGTTCTATTTACATGTTTTTCAAAAGTGCAAAGTATTCTACTTTCATGCTTTTTGAAAATGTCAAAATGTTCTATTTACATGTTTTTCAAATGTGCAAAATATTGTATTTACTTGTTTCTTGAAAAATGCACAAGGTGACAAGGTTCTATTTACGTGCTTTCATATACATGTTATTTTAATATTTTCTGTAGATAGTGAATTTTGTTTTGTTTGAAACTAAAACAGGATATGGGTCATTTTAGTTCTTCACAAACGATATCCTTTTCTTCGGCCGGTAGTAATGGTGACATGGTGACTAAAAATACGCACCACTGCACTACCGGTGACCGGTGACCGGGATCGTAGCGTGCCTGACTAATTATCGTGAAATGAGCCCTCGTTGCTGAAACCTGCATTATGGGGAAACCATTCTATACCATTTCAGGATTGTACTTCACAAATTATTATGACTGAACAAAAGAGTACCCTGAGTAAACTAATAAAGGGACTTTTTTCATTACCATCTACTGTCTGAGTAAAAAAATATGTAATTTATGATAATGACGGTAGCACATGTCCATGGGTACTGTATGAATTATGCCTTAAATTAGAGGTTAACTTTAAAAACGTGAAACTTTATTCTCCTTTTGACAGTTTTGACAGTTGAAGTTGAACTGAACACGAAAACACGATTATTTTTTTCTTTATTTTTATTACGTTTCTGCTCAAAAGGTGTTAGTTCTCTATTGCATATTGGCTACTATTGTTTGTTGACGTTGGCATTTAAAATGTTCATCAAATTAGTAAGCAATTAATCTACGCTGTGTAGCAATCTTTCATTCATCCAAAATTGTTTCAAGTTTCATACCATTAAGTCATTAAAGCCGAAAGCCGAATTGAGAGTTAAAGGGAAAGGTTCAAGCTTAAAAGATTTAACATGTTGAACAGGGATAGTGACATGTTCATAAAGTTAAAATATGTCCGTTTCGTTTGTAAGTATTGCGGGACTTTCTTTAAAACTCCTCAGCAACTTATTGATCATAAAAAACAGAATCATTTTAAGTTGATTCGTTTAAAACTAAGGACTACCACAGATTCAGAGACTCCCTCAGTTGTGCTCAAGAGATTGAAAAATACGAATAAGACGTCTGCTGGCTTCGGCTCTGGGTGAGTAAACTGAGTAATAACTGTTTGTGTCTTTGTAACTCGATTTGGCGCTTTTCATTTGTACAGTCTTTAGTTTGGAAATACTAAACTTGTTACAAATTAATTTTAGTTTTCGAGTACCACCATCATTACTATGCTAAAATACAGTCAACAGTAAGGTCATATCGTCTGTGAAGATGAAGAACCAAAATGACCCATATCCATTTTTAGCTAAAACCAATATCAGCTATCTACAAAAATATTCAAATGTGTCTAGAGAGAATTTAAATAGAACATTTTGAACTTTTCAAAAATATGTAAATACAACATTTTACAATTTTCAAACACATGGAAAGAACATTCAACATTTTACACCGTTTCGGAAGAATGGAATTAGAAATGTTTGTACTTGTACCTTTTCAAAAACATGGAATTACAACATTTTGCAACTTTTCAAAAACATGGAATTAGAACATTTTGCACCTAAAACATGGAATTAGAAATGTTTGTACCTTTTCAAAAACATGAAATTAGAAATGTTTGTACCTTTTCAAAAACATGGAATTAGAAATGTTTGTACCTTTTCAAAAACATGGAATTAGAAATGTTTGTACCTTTTCAAAAACATGGAATTACAACATTTTGCACCTTTTCAAAAACATGGAATTAGAACATTTTGCACATTTTCAAAAACATGTAAATAGGACATTTTACATTGTTGAAAAACATGAAAATAGAAAATTTTACGCATGTTTTTCATTTTGCTTTTATGACATGATGACATCGCTCATTTTGATTGTAGCTTAAATTGGAAATGGGTCATTTTGGTTCTTCACAGACGATATAACTACAGTACTATATACGTATAAAAGTAAGCAGTCAACAACTATATAGTAAAAAGTATTCGACCGTTACAGTTTTTTGACAATATCTCATATAATATTATACATTCTACATAATTGTTCAGTATAATAATATGAGGTCAACTCTTTTATTTTCAGACTCGCAAATACAAGCTCCCATCGAAATATAAATAATACACAGAATACTCAATCTCAAGCGTCTAAAAGTCTACCTGTGCTCCGTGTTTTACCTCAGCCAAGACATAAAATACAGAGCCCCTTCACACAAGAAAATTTCAGTTCAAATTCAGACGAAGAAAATGGCTCTTCAGCAACAGGCGCGTCAGTTTTCGGCACCGATACCGAATGTGAAACAGAACCTGAAGATGAGTACATCACAACAGCAGGAGCAGCCATGAGCATCTGTGATGATAATCCAGTCGAAGAAACTGATTCAGACTCAGCGGATGAGCTATTCTCAAATACCAATAATTCGGACGACGGCATCCCTTTTGCTTTATCCACCAAGTGCCGAATTTGCAGTTCTATATTTCCAAGAATATCAGACCGAGTTATTCATGAAAGGACACATATTGGTACTGCTGATAGTCGTAACAACCATGAAGACAAACCATATGTTTGTCCCCGATGCAGCAGGTCTTACGTTTTGAAAGGTTCGTTGACAAGACATAGGAAGACATGTACTGGGAACGCAAAGCCCCGACCACGAAACTCATCTCATTTATGGACACATTTTGGCCAAGTTTCGAGAAAGCAACCTCGTCGTTTCAGATGCTCTTTTAGTTTTTGCCAACAAACATTTTCAGCAAAAAGAAATTTAGAAAGTCATGAAAGGCGCCATGCAGGAGAATATCGTTATAAATGTCATGAGTGTGGCAAGAGCTTCCGGTCCCATCGAACCTTAAGATATCACATTATTAAAGGTAAAAATAGTTGTAATCGAAACGGAGCGTCTCCCTCCCCTGTTTCCTCTTCAATTTTTCCCACGCCAACAACACCATTACCATCAATAACGGAACAACAGCAGGATTTAGGTTCATTCCAAGAATCCAAATTCTTTAAGAAACCTACTTATGAAACAAATTCATCACAGGGATTAAATACGATGTCAACAACTTCCCAAACAAAAAGGACTACAGAACAAGTTCCTAAAAATAGGTTTAAGCACAGCAGGAGAAGGAAAATGAAAGCTCATTCACAGCACATTACCCGTCGAAGGCTCCGTGGAACTCAAGTTAATTCCTGTAACTTTTGTCATAAGAAATTCAAGTTTTTTCATGCTGCTAAATTACACGTCATGACTCACACGGGGGAGAAACCATTTACTTGTTCTACGTGCAAACAATCCTTTGGTTTGAGAAGGTTGCTAAGAGAGCATGAAATTACCCATATTATTAAGAAGAAACGGGTGACAGATTAATAGTAAATGCAATTTACTACAGAAAACGTAGCCGTTCAGCTTAAATGGCAATTTGTTTATTTACTAAAATGTCCATTCTTCCCTGTTGAACCTAAGCAAAAATATATTCGCACATGTACATGTCAGAACATGAATGAAAGGTCACAAGGTCAAAACTGCTTGTGACCTCATGTATTCTGATGTATGCATAAGTACAGCTGCAAATACGAAGAGACCAATTTTAAGTTTATTATTATGTACAGTGACAGTCTCGTCTCAAGAACTATCAGTAGTATTAGAGGTACTTGCACACTTTTAAAAATTAATTTTGCTTAGTCTTTTATTCCAAATACCTATCATTTTTCCAACTAAAAAGGTAAAAATTAATTTTAGAACAGTTTTGTATGTAGTCTATATAATTTGTTATATATTGTAAATTTTTAAAATTCACCAAAATCAAAGTAATAATGCATGCTCAAATCTATGAAGCTTAAAAAAAAGTTTACAAAATGTTTTTATGCTTAATTTGATTACAGTGTATTGCCTCCCAAAGTATTTTTTACACTTTTTTTAATGTATCATGTAATGATTATTGTATGAAGTTCAAACATGTATGTGTAGTAAGTAGCTACCACAGGAATTGGTTACATTCATTACGGAATGTTAATAAATGTAAACAAATAATTGAATCCTACATATTAAATACCGTCTGTGAAGAACCAAAATGACCCATTTTCAATTTAAGCTAAACTCAAAATGAGCTGTTATAAAAACAAAATGAGAAACATGCGCAAAATTTTCATTAAGAGTTTTTTTGTAAGTGTTAAATGTTCTATTTACATGTTTTTGAAAATTGTAAAATGTTCTACTTACATAGTTTTGAATAGTGTAAAATTTTTCTACTTATATACATGTTTTTGAAAAGTGTAAAATGTTCTAGTTACATGTTTTTGAAAATTGTAAAATGTTCTATTTACACATTTTGTAAAAGTGCAAAATATTCTATTTAAATGATTTCAAGACATATTTCAATATTTTTGTAGATAGTGGATATTGTTTTTA